>JAGDQP010003540.1:0-93050 GCA_022664845.1 Lepisma saccharinum | reverse complement strand
ATCTTGAAAATAAGTAAGATAGAGGACGCATGTCAACGGTAGGAGCTAGCCGGACAGCTCAACAATATCCAGCCTTCTATCGTAAACAGGGAAAGTTGAAAATATACGACCAAGTACCACATTGAATAACACAGTGTCAAAGACACCAACGGTTGGACATCTATAATAGCCAGTGGCTTTGTCACCTCTATCGTCTACTACTTGATGGTAATCTAACATGTGATCCGAATGGAACGATTATCGCAAGCAAATTCTACGGTTGAAATGTACAAATACTTTCCAAAAAAAAGTCGAGGACACGAAATTAGTACGGAGGAGTAAATGTTTCTATTGCAAGTTCTTTCATCCTGCTGAAACCATTTTCACTGTCACATATTATGCAGAAATTGATTAAATACATCAACAGCATGTTTGGTCAGAAGAGCATTATTGATTAAATACATCAACAGCATCTTTGGAAGAGTACACTACTCTTAGCAACAACGCTAAACCCCATTTAGAAACATTTGTAAAGAGCCGTTGAGTGTCATGGACGTTGACAAGACATTGAACTTTACTCGTTCGACAGTGTGAAGAGTGAATCTAGAGAACTGGATTGAAAGCATTAGACCGATCAGGGACAAAGCAATGGCCACCCCGGGGCGCTGGGTAGACTCGCCCGGGTAAACAGAGAAGCAACAGTGCGAGATCTTACATCTGGATCAATTCAGAAGGTCCTAGAAACATAAATCAGAGGTCAATGCAACGCAATTTGGTATCCATGGGGTATCGTAGTCGAAGACCGAAACGTGTACAGCTACTAATCGCTGCCCATCGGCAGCGGCGACTAACATGGGTTCGGGAGCACGGGATTCGGCGTTAGAGGACTCGTGATGTGTAGCGTAGCCAGACTAGTCACGTTTCTAATAGGTACGCGCTGATGATAGGGTACGGGTGTGGCGCATACCCCATGAGGCATGGACCCAAGTTGCCAACAAGGCACTGTTTCAAGCTAGTGGTAGCTCCGTTATGCTGTCTGGCGTGTTTATCTGGCATGGTTTGGGCCTGTGGCCTACTTGAACCGGTTATTAACTGGTAGGCGCTATGTCCAGTTGCTTGGTGACCATCTCCAAACCTTTATGGACTTCTTGTACCTTGCGAACCATGGCATTTTCCAGGATGACAATGCGCCATGTCGCCGGTACGTAATGGTGCAACTGGTTTCAGTAACATTCTGGCAACTTTTAATGCATGATTTGGCCTCCTAGATTGTCGGATATGAAACCTATCGAGCACATGTTATATATTACGGAACGGGCGACTCGTGTTCAGGATCCTCCACATGCAAAGACCATCGAATTGTTGACGACCATGGAGACTGCATGGCGTCACATCCCCCCCCCGGTGACTACCGGTAACTTATCGCAGCTCTGCCACGTCGAGTTGCTACACTTCGCCGTGCTTAAGAGTGTCCAACACGTTATTAAGTAGGTATCCCATGAATTTTAGCACTTTAGTGTAATTAGCAGCCTAACAAAGAAGTGAATAAATTATTGGAATAACACCGAGCATATTCTGCTTAGGCGATAGTGTTGACTTTAAAAAGCGGCTAACTGTATATTTTCTGAGTTCTTTTTCAGAATATTTTGTTAGTTACACCAGACGGTACATTGAAGCTTGGCTATGGACATGACATTCTTTCCACATCTTCTCACCTAGACCTCATCTCGGCCGTAGGGAAATATGTGTAAATATTATTGATAAAAGTTAATTACAATAATATAAAATGGGTAGATTCACATAACTATTCTCGTTTTTTTTTTATTTTACAAAGTCTTTCCCTAACAAAATGAATTTATACTGACTTTAAATAGAACTTTAAACTTTAAAATAGTTTTTTTTAAGTAGCAAACGTGAAATAGTACCTACTGGTTTCAGGATGACGATATGTAAAAAGTCTATGTACGAGTGCAGACTGTAAATTTTCTATTACTTTACTGGGTTGTTAATAAACAGGAAATTGTTCAAAAAAGTTTTCTCAATTTCATTGTGTAGCACTTTTGTTTCTACGTTTGTTGATTTAAAAGTTAATATTAATGTTAATTTAATCTACACTACATTGAATGACATGTTTGCTATTGTTTATTTAAGTACTTAGTGTACGTAGGCATTGTTACACTAGCCTATCATTAACGTTTTTGTTCAAAGTATATAGAAATGGAGAGCAAATAAGTGGTAAAGTGAACTATTCCATTTATTAATGCAGAGCTGTAAAGTGGCGTGCTGTAAGTAGCTCTCTACATATTAGAAGCGTGTGAAGTAGCGCCGCTGTATTTTTAAGAATGCAGCTACAGTAGCTTTAAAAATATTACATTTTAAGTAGTTAAGTGTCTTACGGTTTATTCTACTCTATTTTTCGAGTTCTTGAATATTTGAAGTAGTTGTTGCTGTCAAATAACATATCAAATTATTTTCTTGCAATATTTCCTTTGCTTCAACATGAAGGACCAAGAAAGAATCATCAACTCACTATAATATTATGAAACTACAACTCGTGTCAGAAGGCAAGAAGGATTCGGTCTAACAAATTTCTAGAAATTTTCTAGAAGAAAAAAAATTCTAGTTCCGTTAAACATTTCGAAATTTAGATTGAACGTAGGTCATAAACAAGCTAACCATTTGTGATTAAAGCTTCTAAGAGATCAGAAAAACCCCAACGGATGAAAAAACACAAATCCTTACGAGGAGACCATATGGAAATAATTTAGATTCAATTCTTCAGAACCGATACATTTCATAGCTGTACATCTTAGCTAATTTTCTAATCATTAATTACAAAAATTTAAGCACTACAACTTGTTCCTTGAAGTAGAAATTGAGAAACCCACATTTGTGTACCTTCAGTTCAACCAACTGGATAAAACACTGTAAACACTGTACTTGTAAATATAATTTTGGAAGTAAATTCACCTGTGTTTCTCGGTAAAATTTATTTGGAAAGGCGAGCTAGCAGAACAAAATGTACTTGCAAGTGCAACTATAGAAGTTTTCGAACAAAGGGTACACGAAAAACACAGGAGATCCTCATGACAACCCAGCTAATGAGCATGGGGTAAAATGGCACTCCCTTGGCCTAAAAGTAGATTGAGAGATGACGAGAAAGAATGTACACAAGAAAAAGCCTTTTAGAAACAACATGAATCCAAACCAAATGAAATTAAAACAAAAGCTTAAACTTAAGAAAGACTTGACCAAAGACAAACAAAAGCCGTCAGGCCCAATAGTGATTGAAAAATTCTACTGTATTAGACAGAATTGATAAAGAAAAAGAAAGCACACAAGAAGGTAGCTGACAACAGCCCTTAATAAGGACCAAAATAATCATAGAGAACGGAAACTTCCTGTTAATTTTTTATCAATTGAAAACAGAAATATTTAATAATAAACTTCATTGTAAATAAAAACAAGTTTCAAACCTAGCCAAAAATTGACCCAGAATAAACGACAATGAACGTAAGTTTCACCGCGACAGAGAAGGCGATGAGAAATTTTAATCTGGTGCTAGCTAGAAAACACAAGCTAACGCTAAATAAAAGATGTTAAGGAATGTAGAACATCATGAGATTATTATCTGAGATTCCCGTAGTTATAAATTAGGCTCAAACAACCACCCGAGCAAACGTTGATACTCACTACTTAGGGAGATCCCTGATCTGCTACTCAGAAAGGTGTGAAGAATCCAGGATTCTAATTTTTATAATTTATGAATGAGGGTCCTAAAACGAGTGGTTAGAAGTAAGTTTCAACATACTATTTTTTCGGTACAAATACAAAGATTTTATCCCTAATTGAGGAATATATTCAAAACCAGCTATCGGAGATGAAAGCCTCATGCACGAGAAAAAATTCCCGGAATCCCGCCGCCAAAGCGAACACCGAGTGAATCCAAAAATGATTGTACACATTGTAGAAATATAGCTAAATCGGACTAAATATTGATAAACACATATCTACACACACAGCATAACGAAAATAGAAATATACAACCCAAAATATCAGAAAACGATAACAATGAGTATATAGAAAGAATAAGAATAAAATAAATCTGGTATACTATTAAAACTACATGAATTAATGGGCAGAAATAATTTTGTTATTAACAAAGAGAATCCAGTAAGCTAGTGTGAACGAACAGAAAGGACCAACTCCAGTTTCTACTATTTATTATGAAACAATGCAAGAAAATTTTCATGGATTTTCTACGTTTATATCAGAAATGATCCAATAATAAATGAAGAAATTACAAATTTTCGTAGTGCTGGATCAAATTCCATAGACGTACTAAAGGACTCAAAATTCATGAACCAAGAAATTCTTCAAACAAATACAGCAGCTCCTTCGAGCTCTGCAGCAGAGTTACTGCTCAGTTATGGTGGGGGTATGTTTACTACCAGAAGATCACCAATTAAAGACAGAAAGTTTGAGAAGCAGTTGTTCCTAAAATGTAGTTTGAAGCCGTAAACTTTAGTTATTCCTTGATGGGAAAGCAGTTCCCATACTCCTTGAAAGTATTAATTTCTTTATTATTTTTGTGAGTAGTTTACTGTGTTACCTATGATTGCACTAAAAAGATCGGACTTTAGAATTTAGTTTCATCTTAAAATATAATTACTTCACACATTATATAAAGCCAAAAGCATGTTAACGTCGTCCTTTAAAATGTATTGGAACGTTAAAATTGTATTAGTGTGCTGTCTCTAATAGCTTTTATATGGCATCTTTATACTCTTCTTATATGACACATCCTACTGGTAAGAAACTGCGATTCCAGGCGTACACTGAGTTGCGTAAAAAGCTCTTAAAAACTGCGGTGTCTTCAAGCGTCCTTTTACACAAAATGGTAAGGAACATAAAAGATTCTTCTACTGGATTTTTAAGATATTCAGTGACTTTTAAAAGCCAAATTTCCGTATGTGTAGTAGCGGATAATGTATGTTACTTTAACTGCATGATAAAACTTCCACTGCCGCAGAAGTAGGGATTAAAGTAGACAGTAGCGTGCATTTTCTACTTTGAAATATAGTTGGATAATTTTCTTGAAAATGTAGTTGTAATTGTAGCGAGTATTTCTTAACATTTTACGTTTTTACTATCCCGTGTTAATGTAATTAGCGACTACTAACATCCAGCTGATAGACCGGCACTTCTTGAAAGCAAGACGAACGAAAATGAAATACGATCCTATTAACTTCGTCATCTCTTTATACCTTTTATTGTATTTCATGGTTTTAAGTTAAAACGCAACGCGATATTCATCTGTGGCTCTCTAGCAATCAATATGACACTAGATTAAGTTACGATTTTGCTCCCACATTGCTAAAATGAATTATGTCACCGGTCAACGTTTCTTAAAACTTAAGTTTTCCATTAGAATTTAAATCATTAATTTTTTATGAATAAACATGCAGCTCGGTTGAACACATGTTATTTTATTTCATGAATCAAGATTCGATTTCTCAATTGTTAACCATTTTATATGGAATATCAGTTTGTAACGAAGACGTTCCTTTAGATAGACAAGTTTACAAAGTTATATCTGTGGCCAACAGGAATGTACCTAAAAGTTAACAGACGCCATAGTCGTACTGATAGCTTTCTTCCATTGCTGTAGAAAGTTATAAATCTTATTGCAATAGAACTCTGTTACACATAAAGCAAAGAGGTCATCGAGATAGCTCTTCACATTCTTGGTGTTCCGGAAGGTCCTCCTAACAGTAGGTTGGAGAGAGAAACGAGTGGAAAAGAAATATGAAAATGACAGTCAAATGTGGCGGATGCCGGAGAGTTTTTCAACTAAGCACATGTGTTAAGGATCTTCCTCTCTTAATTCGGCAATGCTACCTATAAGTATAGTCGAGGCGTATTTTTTTAAGTCTGTCTATCTCCATCCAGCTACGCTGGAGAGTCGACAGTTCTTCAAGCAGTCTTATGTGAGTAAGAAGCCTGTGTCCACGTTTCCCTTGCGTGCGCCGTTAGGTGGGTAAATATTATCTTAAAACCACGTGCGTCGAATCTTTATTTTATAACCTAGGCAATTTTTACGTATTATAACCCACACGTCGATATAATAACAATATTTACTCAACTTGGGTAGAGCTTAGATGAACGTTACTGTGTAATAATTTATCCTCTTCAAGCAAACGTACCGTAGATTTGTGATTTCTTGCCTGAAAAATATGTTTAATCATTTTTAAACATGTACGTCAATTTGATGTATGGGCGGTAATTATCGTGCATTCTCCCAGTGAGGCATTGCGGGGTTAAGGCAACGCATATACGAATGGATGTTCTGAAAATATTCGATAAATATCTTGCATTCCACATATATACGGTACATAAGGTTATAAATATCTACATACGACGATGACTATTTATAGTCTTGTATGCGGTATTAGTTTTTACTCGTATTACGAAATTCTGTCTGCATTGCGAACCAATTCCCATTAGCTATTTTAAGTTTAAAGTGTTTCTAAACATTAAACAAAATAAGTTTAGGAACCTGGACAGCGTGTCTATGAAGCGAACGAGTCAATTCAAACTCCTTTGATACCTCTTTAAGTGTGGAAGTTTGGTTGATCGGCCATTCACAACGTCGTACTAACTAAATGCGATACTCAAGTCTATGAACTGTATGGTCTTGTGAAAACCAGTGTTGCGAACTGATCAAAGATTTTATTAGCATTCAGGGATTTACGAATTACTATTATATATTTAAAACGTACTAGAATAACATAATGTTCCGAAATCGCGTGCACACTAAGGTAACCTGGATAGTATAAACTACAATTATCTATACATGACATTGTAATAACAGAAACTCGTATAAACAATGTAGCCATGACATTAGAAATATCTAAAACAAAATATACGTGAAAAAGTCAAAGCATTTCTCATACTCTTAGGAATAGTTCAATCATATGTATGGACGTTTCTAAGATACGCAATTATAGGGGGAAATAATAACACTAAATATATAATTCATATAATTTCAAAGTTACCATTCTTTGATAAGATTTTTTTATGTTTACGTGATCCAATACGTGAATGTATTTCTTCTATTTTATTTTATTGTTGCATGTAATAGTATACTACAAAATCAGAAGAAGTCATGATATTTTAAACTTCATGATATAGAAAAGTTTAGACCACCATTTTACAGGACTGCCAAACCTATTGCCTTAATTTCACGCATTTAGGACGTGCCATTGTACTATTTCCCTAATAAAGGTAAGAAAATATTAAACAATTTTCTACATGAGTGAATAAATGAATTAAGTAAAGCCATTGAGATTTGTCACCTGTATATTTCTAGAAGAAGTAATTTCGTATAATTACATTGTTTTAAAATTGTGGTATTTTATGCGGTGTGATTTATACTTTATTGTGGTTTATTAAGATGAGTTTCAACTGTTTGTATATGTATGTGCACAAAATATGTACACTTTACATATGTGAAATTCAATAACTCCATTTACGTATGATTTTATATTTTTAAAGAATTTCCCTTAACTCTAGTAACAGATTCATTTGATTCCCTTGATTTGGTTTAGCCGTTTCTGTTTTTGTGTTTATTTCTCTATCTGCCTTAAGTTGTTTATATATATTTAACTTTATACATTTAGTAGTAATAAACCTGCTCAAATCTCCGCACTATTTCTGGAGCTCTGACACAATACTTATGCCTTTTAAACTGTTTCTCACATGAAATATGGACTATGAATTCCTTTGATTGCACACTTTTACTTGATTCTGTAATGCTGCATTTCCTAGTTTCATCAGAAAGATTTCGAAAGGGGCCTACATGATCTGTTTGTTTCTACACGCAAAAGCTCATACAGCACCATATCTATTCATATCACGGACTATATATGTTCAGATGTATCTTGATATCGTGCAAACGCACATTGTCCTCTCTAAATATATTTTTACGAGACATTACTTCATTCGCATTCTAACACATTCTTACTCACATAACATATGCGATATCATTAAACCTCATGATGCAGTAAACTGAAGGTCAAACGCCATAATCATCAGTTTAATAACCATACACAACAACGAGTAATACGGCACCAAACAGCACTCTGTTTTATGCTAACTCATAGTCAAATTGTTCACAAAGTGTCGACTCGTGTGGTAAGAAGCATCGCTCGCTTACTGTACGATCATCAATATACACCTGCGGACACTGTTGTGCTCACACTTCCAGGTACTCACTAACAAATATCATTATTTTTCAACTATTTACATATTATTCCTGCTGTACGACGTGGAAACATTTCTCCGAAAGTCGTACGTATGAGAAACTATGACAAATTAATATTCACATTGCAAGAAGTTTAGCACCACATTAGACACTCACTGATGGTCAAAGGGAACAACTTTGAATAAGTTATTTGGAATCATACATGAATCCACAATCTAGTTTACATGCTTCTGTCCTCGGCATGTTTAACTCTCTTGAAAGTAACAGTAAGTTTTCATTGGAAGTACGTATCAATCCAAAAGGTTTCAAAGGCGTTTTTTTTTAAACAACTGTGAAAGAACAGGGTAAAGGTAAATATGTGTGCGAAGTTGAAAACGAAATATGGCACCTACTTATGTTTCTACTTAGAAGTCACTCTTAAATACCCGGAAAGAATATGGGAGAGTGAAATTAACAGAAAAGAAGTTGGTAACTAAATTCTACGGGACGTTAGGAGAAGGAACTATAATGGGTGATAAACAAGTAAAAGAAGACGAAGCATCGGGAGTGGAAGGAATGAGAGAAACAAACATTAGCCGATGACGGTGTGGGAAAAGTAATTTAAATGTTCAAAGAAGTGATAATGAGGAAAGAGATCACCAGAGAAAAAAGGGTTGTATAGGGACAAAGTCTACCAGAACATTAGGGGTATGCGATCTAAACTAAAAGAAGTGTATATAAGCATATGTGAACGTAGCTACGATTTTATAATTATTACCGAGATATGGCTAATAAACAGTATTTATGATAATGAATTTAGTGATAATAGCTCTGTAATATATAGGCAGGATAGGTTATCTTCCAATGAAAATAATATAAGAGGCGGGTCGTTAATTACTTGTAAAAACACGTATGGGTGTAAACTAATTAAGGCAATTTCAAATGTTTTTGAGACTGTCGTTCTAAAATGTTATCTCAGGAGAAGTTCGGTATATTTTTGTATTTTATATTCCTCCTGGTGTATCTGTGCAATGTGCATTTATATGTTCATCTATTTGAGTTTATAACAGCAAATTGTCGCATGGAAGAGAAACTAATTTGTGTATGTGATCTTAATGTTGATGCGAACAAATTAGATTCGAAAATAAAAGTAGGCTAGTGTGAAACCGTGTGGTTTGAAATACAAAATTGTCTTGCGTTATTTAATGTAAAACAGTGAAATACTATTAAGAATGTAACTGGTCGTATACTAGACTGGGCATTTTCCAATAAGGAGATTTTAAGTAAGCTAAACCTGACGAACATCACACACCATCAAAAATTGATGTTGAAGTTAAAAACCCAGAGAATAAAAGTGTTAGAATATAAGCAAGAAACCTATGACTACAGACGAGGGGATAACTACGCGTTATGTAATAGAATAAAAGAGAGTAATTATGATATTCTTGATGAAATGGAAGAACTAAATCTGATGATTGAAACATTTAATGAACTCATATTTCAGGCTGTTGGCGAAACAGTTCCAAGAACTAGAAGGAGCTGGAATGATGCCCAGTTTGGTTTGACGGAAAAGTGAAGAAACATTTGAAGAGGAAGGGGAGAATAAGAAAGAGAGCAAAGACAAATGAGTATGCCTCAGATCAGAGTGCATATCTAAAAGCAATAAGGGAATTAATTAACGCACACTTGAGGGATCGCTTTAATAATTACGTACTGGAGATAAAGAGATGGTAATAAACCAACCAAAAAGAATGTGGAAATTTCTCAAAACCTAAGGGGAAAATAGAAACGCTCTGAATCTACGAAATAAGGGCAAGAAGGTAACTGACATCACGAAAACGGTTGAAGCATTTCGGGAGGGCTTCATGACAAATATGGAAATCTACTAACAAGTGCAAGTGGACCGAAATATGGAAGATGACAAATTAGTTACATACACCGAAGAGTATGACACATTTGGGACTCTACAGCTGGAGCCAATTTTAAAGATAGAAATGAGAGAATCAATTAGAAAGTTAAAACCAAATGTGAATCTATTTGATTTTTTGAATAAACATCAACTGCTATCGATGAGGAACTACAGTTAGATACAGTGTACATAGATTTACCAAGGCTTTCGACTCGCTTTAACATGACAAGTTACTGATGAATTTGATATCTTTAAAAACGTCAGAAAACTTTATCGTCATTCTTGAACCTTTTCTAAAAGACAGTATAAACTTAGTGAGCTACGGAAGTTATATCTCAACAAGGGTAGGAATTCCTTGAGGTTCAAAACTTGGGCTGTTACTCTTCGACATCTGCATAAACGACCTGTAACACGTCGTACAAACCAGCCAGATATTAATCTATGCGGATGATGTGAAAAATTGCAAGAGAGTAAAGGTAGTGGCTGACTCAATTCAGCTTCAAACAGATGTAAAGAGGATTTGAAGGATAGACAGAAAAATTTGGACTCAAGATAAACACAAGCAAGACTATGGATATGTCAGTATCGAAAAGAAAAAAGAGAACATGCATATTGCCTACAATATAATTGGTAATACGATTAAGTGAATAGATTCTGTGAAAGATCTAGGAGTAACATATAGAAAGGATTTAAGTGTAAACGAACATTTAAATACAATTGTAATAAAAGCATGTGATGGTTGGATTTCTATGAAGATGTGCAAAGTTGGGTTTCTCTGATCAGGTTCGTTTAAAATTATTTCAGATAAATGTATGTCCGAAGCTGGAATTTGAATCACCAGTGTGGAATGATTATGACTACCAGGAAAAAAAATAGGATACTATACGATAGGTTCTTGCATCAACGTATGGCAAGGCGGACTATGTACTTTCCAATTGATATACATTAGGATGAATTGTTACAAAACTTTGGGTTATCAACCATAGAAAACAAACTTGTCAAGGGAGACTTAGTCACTTTATTAAAAATTGTGCATGCCGTATATGTCTCAAAGGAAATTTTAAAAATATTAAAATTGCATCTACCGAATTGTAGGTCTAGAAGTTGTTAACATTGTGACATTTAATGCGAGAAGGTTTAGAACGGAAGCAAGAAGAAGGTCTTTTACGTGGAGGGCCGGAAAGCTATAGAACGAGCTAAAAGCAAACCATAAAGAGGTAGACGGTATTTCTAACAGAAATTTGAAAAAAGAAACAGAAGTATTCTTAGCGTCATATTGTAAATTTTCAATAAGTATGTAGCGTATCAAAATGTTATATTAATGTACTTAGCATAATCTTCTGTAACCGCATACTGTAGATTAAATAAATAATAATTACTCATGTTAACAGCATATTTCTTTCTCTGCATATTTAAGCAAATTATGTATTTAAAAGTGTTTTTAGTATCTTTCGCGAGTTATTTCGATGTTTCCATATTTTTCTCAGTCTATTTTTTTCTGACCCAAATCCTAAAGTGTTCTGCAACAAGTGAAACTTCACATCGTTGAAGGCTAGTATTTATGGTTCAAATTTAGAAAAAAAAATATTACAAGATGCATTTAAAATAAATAAATATGGAAAGTAACAAGGACATGCTGTATTGTCACCCCACTTACGTCGTTGTGTAAATTTCCAAAATAAATGGGCAGGACGAAGTTTCTGCCGCAGGAGAAGTGATGTTGATGAAGCGACGAAAGAAAATTTTAGTTAGAACATGGAGGAAAGAATAGATACGATTAAAACCGAAGACGTTGATAAAAAGAGAGACGTGGAAAAGTTTTAGGAATAGTTAAAGGCAAATGATATAATGAGGATTACAGAGAATGATCACGAAGGGAAAATGGCACGAAAAGAGAATAGAGGAGGAAGGAAAATAAGGTGAAAGAAATAATATATCGTTTGAATAAAATGTGAGAGATAATTATAGAGAAAATGAAGCGATCGTTTCGATAGCTAGAAATGGAGACGTATGAGAAATGAGGGAAATGTTTAGGGAGTTAGTAGGGAAGAGGAAGGAAAGTGCTATAAAGGGCAAAGAATAAAGAGGAGTGGTGTACAGAAGTGGTATAATCTTTGAGGCGGTGTATATGGGAGAGATGAAAAAGGAGTTACATCAGAGACTTACACAACACAAGGATGACGTGAAACTAAAACGAGATAGTAACGCTATTTGGAAATATGTCTAATAAGAGCTGCATTAGATAGACTGGGAAGGGTGCTTATTCTAGAACAAGAGCAAAGGGTGTTGGTTAAGAAGTGGAAAGAAGCGAAAAGCACCAAGGAAAAGGGAGATAAAGCTATTAACTTGGATTGCGGTCTGGGTATACATGAGGAATGTGTATACAAATTTGGAAGATAGAGGAGGAAGTATTCCACATAATAAGGACTGTTGTGTAGGCTAATATTTTAGTTTTTTCTTCTTATTTATTTATTAATCCATTTATTATTAAATTTCGTATGTTTATTTATTACTTTTTCATAGTATAACATCGGGAATTCGAAATCCGCTAATCTCAAATTGTTGATAATCTAATCATCTCTGAACAGAACTGGACAGTGAAATTAAACTTTTTGATCAAGGATTTTAATTTTATTTCTCATCTGGTCGGTTATTTTTTGCCATGCGCCGTATTTGACTTACACTCAAGGTCACTAACCTGGTTTCCTGGTTAGGTAGATTTCTGTTAATGATTGTTATAGTGCTCTAGTTAACTAGGTGGTGTGGTCTGTGAGCGATAGTCTGAAATTTGTTGAAATATGTTTAGTTTCAGAAAGTAAATAACTCTTTAGTGTAATTGGCGGGTAGATGTAGAAAGGATGTCTTGGTCCCTTGCGTTTATTATGAACTCATAGCGTTGAAGTGTTTCTTCTGAAGGATTTATTGGAACACTGAAACAGTTGCCATGTTTCTATGCATATTTTGTAATAAAATCAAATGTGTAAGCCTTGTCAGCCTATTTTAATTATTTTCACTATAAATAAACGAGTATTTTGACAGGCTGCAAAAACGATTATGCAATATTTTCACGGCGAAAGGCACTTAACTCACCGTTTGGGTGGAAAACTTTCTGCTATCCACTACGTTCCCAGAAATCAGCTAATCAGGTTTATATTTCAATTTGATCTCCTGCCATCTTATTGTTAGGAAGATTTTTAGAAAAACACACGTTATCAGTTAGTAGACTAATTTCTAACCAATGTCATGTTATTTCTCTCTGGAATTGAAATTTCAAATGTTTACAACAATCCAAAGATTAGAGCTTACCAGTGTAGAGAGACATAATGGAATCCAAATTCGTAGAGGCTACCAGGCCTGACGGAATAATATTAAGCTGACATTATTACCATATTTGCTGATACGCAAATCACAATAATTCTTCAACAATATAATTCCTGAGAATATCATATTCTTCTCTATATCTCTACTTACACATAAAATAAGTGTATTTCACATAGAAATATTGATTGCAGGACAAACATGATAGCATAGTTCTGGCATACAACATGTATTATATTCCAGATGAATAGGCCTACTCATTTTATTATTATTTACTCTGATTCATGGTAATGAAACACATTATACGGGGGGATTGTAAATAAAATGACCTTACTCACTGGGTCCAGAGCGAGCAGGAATGAAAGTAGGACATTGCTACTTGGTAGATATGCTAAAGAAACCATGCGAAAGCGATTAGCCCTTGGACAAAAGTTAGTTCCAGGGTAAATGTGGAGGTAATAAAGTTTATACAAAATGTGATACTAATAAAGTTCTTCATATAATTTATGTCTCATATGTTTGATCTTTTCTGCTTAGAACATGATCTTATTGATATCTTCTATACCATTTTCCACGTGTTCATTGCTTCTACAGCGCCACATTTTTGCTTAGGGAAAGAAATTGGAACCATTTTAACGGCTTAAACGGCTTTGGCAGTGTTTTATTAGTACATATGTCACGTATCTTTGTAATATGTTGATTACCGGATCTAGGTCGTTGTGAGTGGAGTCACTTTAATTTTTACTACATTGTACTTCCAATCTTAAACGAAACTGCAACGTATGAATTAACTAACATCCTAACAAAAGTTGAAAACTTAATTTATTCATAATCTCCATTTAAAAGTGCAAAAATTAAATATGTTTTCCAAGACGGGGATTTTCATCAAGCAAGATACTTGTATCTTTAGGTATAATTTTCATAGTAATTCTCTTTATATTTGTACCAATTTTCGATTTGTTATTAAAAACCTGGATCACAATTTAATTATACTGCGCTATTTAAAAAATAATAATTAAAGACACTGATAATTATGGCGTATGATTCCCATTATGGCGCAGTATCTACAACTATGATTATCGATATCGGATTCTTACTGTATGATATGGAATAAACTTGGAAATTGCGCAAAAAAAACAATTGTATTGCAATTAGTTTCAAGCCTGAATATTTTATCATTCATTGCTTCTGTAGTAGTGGTTAGGTGGAAAATTAAAATTGGTTACAATGGAAGAATTGTATGAATTTATATTTGGGTAACTATTTACTGATTTCTCCTCGTAGAATCGATTAATGTAGCAAAACCGAATAACTTCCATCTCAATAATGGGAAGAAAAATTAAAATAAATTTAAAAATGGCTCTTTATGTTTAGTTTTTATATTCTTAATTTGGTTTTTCGAAGCACGGGCATAGAAAACCCATTTGTGCTTCTTCAAAAATTCAAAAACCTGAATCCATCTGTTAAAATTACTTATTCTACAGTGTTTATTACATAGAATATAAAACAATTCTAACTTAAAACCTTCTGCAATTGAAAAAAAACGATACTTTGAATCAACTTCACTATAACATTTAATAATCCCTACTGTTTATCAGTGTAAAAAAGAATTATTCGAACTGAAATTTGTGGAGCTGAGTCTAGCGTTTCTTTTAACCAAAGACAAATAATTTCATTAATATTAATGGAAGTATGTTGTGACATCTCGTGACTGATTTAATATTATGCAGTTGCATTTTTTTTATAGTCCCACCTCAAAAATCTTTTATTACGATATTCATTTACAAGAGTATTCAATATGAACTCTCTTCTACATGTTGATAATATATTCATTTAAAAAATAGACGCATCAAATTCGTCTATATTTTGAATAAGAAATTATTACAAATCAATTATTTAAGTGCAAATTACTAAAATCCCTTTTAGTTTCGTTTACCTTAATATTTGGCTTAGAAGTTATATTTAAAAAAAACGTACTAGATGTCAGCACTGTAAAGGTGATTTTTATTACATTTCTTGGCGCAGAGAGTTTTGCAACTCTAATGTAACTATATGAATTATTTGTAATTCGATCTGATAACCAAACGTGGCTTTACTTACATCCGTCAATGTAGTTTCGAGAACGTTGTATTGCAAAACAAAAAGATATATTATTAAACATACGGTCGAATCTGATTCTGAATATGGATCAATGGAACTTGCTTATCACTCCGTTCAATCAGATTATCAATCAACTTCTTCGACACATTTATTCCCACTGACACACTTTGATTTCATATTTCAAACAGCCAAACAACTTCTCGATTAATTTCTGAAATGTGTCTCTCGTGAAACTATATCTCAGTTAATCCCCACTAAAAACAGAAGCATAGTAAAATTCACAGATTTTAATCTAGCAATCAAAATAAGTAGCAAGCACACTATTCAAATATTTGGCAGCTCAACAAAACTAGCTCGAATGAAAACAGACCTCTAAAACATATACAAACCACAAGCACACTAAACACCCATGTTATCAGTAGTAATCCGGAGCTTAGATCCAATGATCTTAGAAGTGGAAGCTGAACAAGAAATTAACGCGGAGGGACATTCTATATCAAAATGTGTTCCCACCAAGAAGAAGCATGTTCTCCTAGGCGCGACAGCGTTAGCGGGGTTTGCTTATGGAGTGGATAACGCGTGTCGCTCAACTGGTCAACTGTGGAATTGAATGTTTAGATTTCATTTTAAGCTATGTCTACCTGGTTGCGGACTGATTTGGATACACCCACACTCTATTGTATTGTTTATAAAAAATAATCTTCTCCTACCTTACCAAAGAATAACCTATTTTTTCTTTAAACTTACCTCCAATTGTATACGGACATCAAAGTTTAGTGAAAATTGGCCAGCGATATGGATTTAATGTACATAAATTGTAAAAACCCGATATATGGTGGTTCTGGAAATTCATTACAGAGTCATTACTCAGCTCCTAGTACATAGAAATATTTGAAAAATGAATGTTCACACCAAAGTGCATGTTTTGAATCACACGGTGATGCTTCTGAAATCAGGAGCGTCTCGGGATTGCTTCTACGGAGGACAACGTCAACATTGTAAATAGCAACAGATGTTGATTTTACTCTCTTTGAAACAGGAGCCAAATTTTGAACAAATTTTTGAGAAAAAACATTTTTCGATAGCTCATATAATTTGCAACTGAGCCATAGTTGATTAAAGGCTTTATAATAAATTCAAATTTAAAGGGAATAGTAAATAAATGTTCCAAAGTAAAGTGAAATACTAAATGGTATACGCAGAATCAAACGGTGAAATTTTCGAAACCAGGGGTGTGAAGGGAATACTGTTACTGGGGGAGGGGTGACTTGAAATTTTTAAATAGAAACCGTGGTTGAATTTGAAACAAACATGGAATTTTGCACAATTTTCAGAGGAAACATTGTTTAATATCTCGTAATGTTTGGCAATTTTAAGAGCTAATTTTTTAGGTCTACAGTTAACTTACGAATTGTAACTGAAGATGTTTTCTCTGAAATTGTTCTAAATATTATGTTTGTTTCAAAGGAAACAAAATCGACCATTGTTTCCAATTAAATTATTGAAGTTGCCCTCTCCGTAACAGTGTTCCTGGCTCGCTCCTCTTTTCGAAAATTTTACAGTTTGATTCCGCATATTCCATTTAGCATTTCACTTTATTTTGGAACTTTTATTTACTATTCCTATGAGTTACAGCATCCGAAATGTCCTGAAAACCCTTTACACCATGACAACCCTTAAATGAAAAAATTATATATTGTGGGATACGTCTTTATACGATAATGTTGCGAAGTGGCAATGGATCTCTCTATTCACATTCGCTTTGACTGTTTTTGTGCACTGCCCTCTCTGGAGCGACCGATGTACTCCATGCAGCAAGAAGACCCGCTGACAAAATATGAAACTGGTAAGTTTTATTTTCTTTTGTTTAGTGTACACCTAGTTTTCGTTACATTTCTTGTTGTTTTGTTTAATGAACAGCTTTCTACCATATTTGTGTCATTCTTCGTATATTTTTGCTTTAGCCTCAAATGGTTGGTAGGGGATTTTGGGGGTTAATTTCCGGTCTCAACAAGTTGGGAAAAATCGAAGCTTATTTTTATGATAGGAGTTACGGTTTTCGAGTTACGGAGCCTACCATGTATCAAAATCGATATTTTGTATGAAGACTGTCTTTAGTTCACAATGGTTCGTTGTGTCTTCAAATCTTGCAACGTTAATTTAACTCATTTCCCGACATCAGAGAATGATAAAATTTTACACAGCGACGTTAGTCGGGTGACAACACAATATTCCATTATTACTTTTATATATTTATATAATTTAAAAGCATATTTTAACATGTTTTTAATACAGACATCTTTATCCTAAAATGGACACTTCCTGCAATGCTCTTGCGTTTTACTAGGTGCAGAACACGTTAGGATTTGGATCACAAAACACTGGCTTGAGGATACGAAAACCCAAAATAATTCGAATAAATAATAAAAACCTTTTTAAAGAAATATTTTTCTTAAACAATTCGTACTCATCATCATCATCATCATATGCAGTCGCTTTCTATCCACTACTGGATGAAAGCCTCCCCCTTTCCTTTATACATATCTCGGTCTGCTGCTATCCTAATTCATGTAGCTCCTGGAAAACGCTCGATTTTATCTACCCACCTTATATTTGGACGTCGTCTCGATCGTTTCTGTTCTCTGTGAATCTAATGTAGTACATTTGTCGTCTATCTTCCAACTGTTCGTCAACATATGTGACCGGCCCATCTCCACTTCATCTTCTTCGCAGTCTTGATTATATTTTCTCCGTTTGTTTGTGCGCGAATCCTTTCATTAGTCTTCCTGTCCCTCCTGGGTATTCCGAGCATACATCTCTCCATTTCTATTCGTGTGACTTAAGCTTTGAGTTGTTTGTGCATTCAATGTCCAAGTTTCACAGTCGTACATCATCAGAGATATCTTTCCATAACTTCATTGAATGCTTGTATTTAGTCCACTGTGTTAAATCCACAACGAAATTCGGCTTGTTCCCTTACCTGGTTAAAATCCAAGCCTCGTTCAATAGTATTCAAAATTACTTTGGTGAACATTTTGTATAGAACTGACGGTAAACTTATTGGTCTGTGGTTTTCGACGCCTTCTTTCTCCCCTTTTTTGTACAACAAAATGATAACAGTATTATTCCAACTTCACGGTATCTCTCTTTTCCTCAGGCACATTGAGAATAATTTAGCAAGTTCCTCTTTCTTCTTTTCATCTTTTTATTTAAACATCTCTGCTGTGGGTCCATCTTCTCCTGGCGATTTTCCCTTCATCATCCCTCAAAGTACGCAAACCACTTTTTCCTTCATTACGTCTGAGACTTCTACATGATTTCCTTACGAGTCTTCATTTCTTACTTTATCATCAGAGTAGTACAATTCTTTGTAGAAATTTTCAAATGTTTTTAAAGTTTCTTCCTTATTTCGTGTTAAGATCCCGTCTGGGCTCTGAACTGAAATTATTTGCTTTTTTCCCTATCATGAGTGGTTGTTTGGTTTTCTTCATGCTGTTGTTTCCCTCGATTTTATTTCTAATATGATACTCGTTGTATCTACGTAAATCCTCTCTTATTTTCTTCCTTACGGTTTTATTTAGTTCTATGTACTCAATTTTCTTTATGAAATTTTCCTCTTATTTCATTTCCCTTTTTTTCTTCATCAAGTGTTCAGCTTCTTCAAAGATTTTGCTCTCTTTTCTCCTTTTTATGCCTGCTATTTCCTTGTCTGTTTCTCTTATTATCTCAGCCATTTTTTTATTTCTGATATTGGTTTCTTTTTTATATTCTAACTCTTTCAAGGTGCTAAATCTGTTGCTTATTAATTCTATCTCTAATGTTTGTCGATGTTTCCCTAGATTTTCCAGATCTAAAACTGGCGGTTTTCCTCTGATAAGCTTCTTTCTCTCAAGTCTAGTATTTAGTTTCAGATTACATCTCACCATCCTATCATCACTTGAGACTTTGAAACTGTCCAGAACTGACATGTTTTGCAGAATTTCCCTGCTTTTCGATATAACGTAGTCTATTTCGTTTTTAATCCCATTTGGGCCTTTCCATGTCCACTTGCTCTGAGGCAGCTTCTTGAAAAACGCATTGGAAATGAACATTCTGTTGGCTTCTGAAAATTCCACATTCTCTGTTCTGCTTAGTTCCTGCTTTCGCATTGAAGTCTCCCATCACGATTTTGTAATGCGCTTTGCTACTATCCAAAATATTCTGTATCTCCTCGTATAGCTCTTTGATTTCCTCCTCCGGATGTGACGTTGTTGGAGCATATACTTCCATAGTGTATCTCGTGTATGTCTTTATTACTACTCCTGCGATTCCATCAGAAATTCCTTCTAAAAAGGTAAAAACTAATTTTGTTTATGCATAACTAAAAAGAAAAGCATGGGGCGAGCCACTTGAAGGATTTATAAAGTGACTGTATATGAGACTGGTCCCATGGTTTTCTTTTTAATCATGCATAATCAAAATTATTTTTAACTTTTAGTTCGAATTGTTTAAGAAAAGTATGGCTTTAAAAAGTTTTATTATTATTTTTTAAAATAGGCAGCCTTACAAAACAAGTGATATCAGTACAAAATCCCCTTCGGGGTAAAGGGAAGAGTGACGCAAGAATTCTTCCCACAAAATAAGTAATATCCATTTTGCGAGTTACTTTCTTTGTGTCACTATAGCGGAAGGATACTAATTATTTTAATTTTATTACAAAGGAAACACTTTCGCCACAGTGACACAAAGAAAGTCACTCGCAAAATGGATATCACTTCTTTTGTGAATAGAACTCTTGCGGCACTCTTCCCTTTACCCCGAAGGGTTTTTTGCACTGATACTATTTGCCCCTATTTTGGCATATGTACACATCAATAATCATTTTAGTCAATTCCATATATAGGATGTGGAGAGCCTCTGTAGAATGCTCACTGCTCACCTCTGGTGGGTGGGGTCCCCGGCTCATGACATGTGGGCTTTGTGGTAGACAAGCACCGTGTGGGCTTTGTAGGACTTAGTATTTTCTCGGGGTTCTCCCGTTTCCTTCCACTTTCTTCATTCCTCCAATTCTCTCACCATCATCCATTCGACCTGAGGCAAAATTGCCTAAAAGTCTTATTTTAATAAATAAAAAATATAGGGCGTGACAGTCATCGCTGAAAGTGGGCAACAAGTACTTTGTGTGAAATCACTTTGTATGCATGAAGATATAATCTATACTTTTTTAATGAGGAGAACTATGGTGTTTTTCCTAGCCTGTATTTTTGGATCCACAATGAGTAGGTGCTATGCGTTCGAAACCTGCTTCTGAATTTCGTAAATAGTCTTCCAGTATTTCCTTCAGTTTCACCATGCAAAAATCAGGATGACACTGGCTAGTGGTGCCCACGAGACGAGACAGAGCTCTCCTAATTTAAAATATACATCTCGAGACCAGAAAGTCTCTGGACAAGACATGTTCGAGACGAGACAGCCTAGATCTCGTCTCGTGTGCAGCGCTACCACCGGATGATAGCCTCCCATACCATATCCTGGCCTAATCAAAAGATGGTTGAAGACCTTAAAATTTAAAAAACATCCTGTATTTTATGATAGTAAAAACAAGCCTTATTTTTCTGCATAACTTAACATTACATCTTTACGGGTTAAATATTCTTGGAGATGATATTTAACATTCAAATAGCTACCCACGAATTAACGTGGCGATTTTTTTCTTGAAGCCAAATAAAATTCTGTTTTATGGACAATAATCACTAATTGCATTTATGTATCATTAATGCTCATGTTCTTCGTTTCATTTATTTTAAAGTGTTTCTTGTGAATAAAAATGTGTTCAGTGTAATTAACAGGTTTTCCACAAGTAGCCTTCTCCAATTTATTTAAAATTAGTCATTGTAGGACTAAATATTAGGCGCTCAAAAGACTTTCTACGAACTGAAGTATCGTTGCTCGGTTAACCACTCATATATTATAGTATCATTACTTTTAAAGGAGGAAAGGAGGTTCAATAACTGATAGCTACAGAATTCGAATGCCGTACACTTAAATCACTATGAAGTTATGGTTGAAAGGAACTATTGTAAAGGAAGAGCAGAAATTAAAACAATTTCATAGTATATCATTTTGGACTCCCAGTACAACCAACACGACAAAGCAATAATATGGAACTATTTGTTCTGTTTTCTCCCTCGTTTTAATGCTCATGTTAAAGGGCGTTATTATGGTACAATATTAAAATGATATTTAATTCATTTGGGCAACATACTTATAGAAGTAAAGCGGCAAGCATAGCCAAGATATATTAAGTACTAATTGCAACAACGTAAGAAACGTGTGCACCTTAAAGTGTATTAGTTCCAAAACTATAAAGAAAACCCAATGACATCTATTCTGTACGAGAAAGGTTAACTGATTTTACTTTATTAAAAGATAACCAATAAATACGTAGCATGCGCTAAACGAAGCCATAACCTTACAAGAGAAATCAGTAGCATGCACATCTGAAGAATCATCACAAAACTCCTATTCACCATGTTAAAGGCCTACTATCACGTGCAGTAAGAATTCTTAGATATAATTATTTTCACAAGCATAATGCCATATAATAATAATGTGAAACATTTCTCCTAGGCGGTCGCTACAAACAAATCCACAGACTCAATAAAAAGAACTTAACTTCTTACTAAAAAATGTCTTCTATTAGAACGCGCGGATAACCTATATCTTCGCAGCATTAATATTGAGAAATCTTGAGTAGTGAAATTCACAACTGCTTGGAACATACACACATTCCTTGCCTTGGTACTAATATAAGAGGTAGCAAAGGGCACAGGACGATTATTATGATAAATCGTTATGAAAACTTTAAAATTGTAATATTTGCTTCTACTTAGTATTATTAATTTCTTACTAAATGCATCTACAGAGTCCTCTTGTAGTGTATTTTCATACTACTGGAATTTTTATAATCACTATTATGAAGTAACTCACTGCAAATGGTTAATCATATATTAAAAATAAATAGGAGACAACTGTACTACAGGGAATGCGTTTAGCAGCACATCTCCGCCCGCCAAGCTACTCTTGGTTCTCCTGTAAGTCGGCAACTTTAGGCCTACACGTTGAGTTTTAATTATAAAATCATTAATTTAATACATGTCAACATCAACTGCATGCCGAACATATTTAAGAGGCAACTTTTACATTGGTATATTAAAATTCATGGAAAGAAATGCAAAATCTCTTTATTAGAAAAAAAAACATTAGGCGGAAAGTCACGGCAAAGCCATGGGACGGCTGGCGGGCAGGTGCTGAATCAAGTGCGAGCTGAATCGGCTGAATCAAGTGCGAGCTTGGCCGACAAGTGCTGCGTTGTGTTGCCAAAATATTCGTTCCATGATATAATAGCCAATCAGATACGTCATGTCATAACGTATACTACTATTCTTCATAAATTAATTCTATAGTCAGATGAATACATATAAAAGTCATAAGAACAGGAAGAAGGCTAAAGAAAAAAAGCCAAAGAGGTCCTCAGCGTGATGTCTTTGCGGTTAAGATCACAGAACAAAGAAAACTCTCGCAAAGGATCAAAAAAGACGGTGTGCTGTTTGTAATTGATTAAATGCCAAGTAGTTACTTGAAAGACAAAATGGTTGAGGAATAAAAAGTAATATGTTTCCGAATCATCTCAAAAAGAAAGAAATAACTTTCTTTGCTTTAATTTTCTGCATACCAAAATTTTAACTGACATCTTCAAAATTCAAGTTATTATTTATTATTGTAAGTTCAATCATAATGTTTCAGCGGATGGTCCACTGTACGTTATAGCTATTAATTTGGTACCGACTTCAAAGATTTGAAATTTGAAAAATATTGTTTTTAAATTTTAGTTCACTTCTTTGAAATCGGTTCTAAATTTCTTTATTAAAGATTCCAATTTTATGCATAGAATGAAATATATTATAAAACATACACTAAAGTATGGTTAAGACTATTATACAATGGTCACGATTACCCAATACAGAGCAACTAATTTATTTTTCAACATTACGTAGAGAACCTCTATTTCAATTAAGACATTAAATTACTTCAAGTAGCCTAAATCCATATAGAAATTCAAACTTTACCATAATAAAATATTCAAACATTCCAACTGACGATCTAAATAACAGAAACGGGGTAAGCAAAAATTATCTGCTAATTAAACTGTTAGTTCGAATTGAAAGTTCGAGTATTTTAATATACTAAATTTTGAATCCCTAAAGCGATGTACTAGAATTAGTTTCAGCCCATACATTTAAAACTAGAATAGGGGTTTTCCATGTAATGTAGAAAACCAAATATTTGGTTGTTCTGCATTGGGTAACTGTAACCAAGGTATTTTCTTTTTCTGTGTACTTCGATTGTGATTGGCCAAGCCGACATCACTTATGTCATTATGTGTCGAGCTATGACGCTATTTGTGATGATACAGCCATGAATTTGAGTATACATAATCACCTCCCGAAGTGGGCAACATTATTTCAAGAACACGCTGTATATAGTAAGTACCTAGTATTAGGCGTTTTAACTAAATTAATATCAGTATCATCGTCTGAAGTAATACGATCGATTGTGTTGTGTGAGCTCTTTCTGCAAATAACTATCTTTAATTGTCGCTGTCAATATTTGGTCCTTGAGATCTCACTGTGAGACTCATTTTCACTTCTCTTTAATAAAACACTATCAAAGGGCGTTTCGGTTTGTTTCATGCAATTAATCTTTATACTATTGATAAGCAGCCTCCACAAGTAACACCGTGCCCCAAGTCTGTCCCAGTGGTGGCTACTAGAGATTTCGTCGTATACCTGTAGAGCTATAATTGCGATCAAATACCACGGAGTTTTGCTGCTGTCTGGAATACTTTATAACAAGAAATCGTAACAATAACGAGACCTTTATATTGAAACGAAGGTATTTATTAGAGAAGAGATAATACATATCCCATATAAGACATTCTCTGTCTGATTAATTATAAAATAAAGACCCAGGGCCCGCAGGTCCACCAAGCTGGACTTCTGGCCATCGTAGACCATTTTCGTCCTGTGAAACTGGATAGAACAGATGGGAGCTAAAATAAGATTTTGTTAGTTTAATTTAGCAACTCCCCGAATCATCCCACAAGTAGGACACACCCGCCAACCAAGCAACAAACCAGGTGGCTCCCTGAAACAATTGAAAGTAGTTAGGATAGAAAAGGTAAGGAAATAGTGCTGGAAGCACAGGATTTTATTAATTGTGTGTTTACTTAGATATTTTTCTTGTTCTAATTATATTTTGTTTCCTTATCTATTTTTTATTTCTGTAAGCTCGAAGCATCTCTGTGATTTCATGTGATGCTTGGGAGTTTGAATTGTAGAACTTCTTATTTGTGGCTTATTCGCTTGAATGTTTAAGTATATTTGAAATGGTAATTTCATGTATCTTAGTTTGCTTTTTATATTTAAAAAAAAGTGTTCCGGACCCACAAAAACGTGTCCGTCCGCAGATTGAATAATATTAATGTGACACTGAAAGGTTTCTTCCGTAGCCAAATTGATGGCATGTTGAAATTGGTGTGAATCAGTAGGTAATGTGAGAGAGAGCACCGTTGACATCCACTTGAGTACATCAGTTGTATGCATTTGAATAGTTCCTTTTAGATTAATTTCTAGTAGTTTAGTTTTTTTTAACGTCCTCTTTTTGTTCTGTATGACAATCTTTTTGTATGCAAGAAAGAACAATGTTGGAATCTCCTGGTCTGTAGATTTTGCTGGTAGACGTTAATTTACTGGTACTTCTCCTAGACCGAAGAGGACAGTTTGTCGCTTCTGTTCCATACCCTTGCTTTTTACATATTGCACAATAGTTTTTATTGGGGTTCACTTTGCATTGATAACTCAAATGTGATTCCCCTCATCTATAACAGTTTTGATTATGTGTACATTTTTGTCGTTCATGGTGTCGAATGCTAAGTGTACTGAGAAATGGTCAAGTTTTAGTCCGAGATGGTTCTGTCTTGCATTTAGTGTGTTCAATTGTAATTACATTGTTTATGAGAACCCAGCACTTGAAAACTAAATAATACAATAACTATTGTGAAATATTAATGATTATGTAAAACAAATTGCATTACTACTTACAAATTGCTTTGTAATAGATTAATATTTCATCAAATACTTCCATCAAACATTTCCATCAAACAAATGCTTATAATATAATTCTCCTTGAAATCCATACTTAAAGCTTTTGCGACATCTGTTGAACACCACCAGGACTACCAGAAATAGTATGCGAACCGTAATGGATACAGAAAACAATCCTGTGTTCAATGTTTTAAACGTTAATTCATTTGAAAACTCGGGAAATATAAGAATAAATAATAATATTAACAAATTATACATTTTGTTTACTCAATGTATGAATAGGTCATAGCACGTCTACAGATTTCAAAATTTTATTTTGTTCGTAAAGCAATGGAGTCTACACAATGTTGAATAAACTTTCCAAGGAAAATTTAGCATTGTACTTTATTCCAGAACAAACAC
This sequence comes from Lepisma saccharinum, assembly GCA_022664845.1. Classification (NCBI taxonomy): domain Eukaryota; kingdom Metazoa; phylum Arthropoda; class Insecta; order Zygentoma; family Lepismatidae; genus Lepisma; species Lepisma saccharinum. The sequence goes on along the minus strand of JAGDQP010003540.1, from coordinate 66,952 downwards.
ACGGAAATATCAATATATAAGGAAAGCTTCTTTTTACGCAAATTGCTAGTCACCTAATAGGGTGGGAATTGAAGGATGAGGTTAGGGAGTGCATGACTATTTTCATATCCTTTATGTGCTTATTGCTCAATTAATCCTGTATTGTAGAAGCTTTCTGCTCATACTCATCTTCGAGGTAAAAAGGATTCGATTATGATTTAATGAGGTGAGGTGTAGTAGACCTCACAACAAGGAGAACAAATGATTGAATATTCTTACCTAGATGCTTTTCTAGGACTGATGGAGAGACAAGTAAACCCTCTGGAACAATATTGACAGGTAAAGTGCTAAGGATATCCATGAAGGGTGAGTGATGATTATGAATGATCATGTGAAAAAATCTAGGAACGTGATTGGAGGCATAACCGAGAAGTAAACATATGGGCCGGAGTATGTTGCCTGTAGTTTTACTTTAAACGCATTTTGTTCGGCTTCTTGGATGTAGGAAAGGATTGTGTCACGAGCAAACGGATGTATGTTTTGGAATAGCATGATGTGTGGTAGGTGAAATATTCATGTTGAATTGTGATTGCGGGGAGAGACGAAGTGAGACAGTTAGGTAAGATGTTTCGTGGTTGTGTTCAGGACGGTTTTCACATTTATAGGAGAAAGTGAAATGAGCTTCACCGCACTAACTGAATTTTGGATGCTGTTGGAGAGGAAAACATTGTTTGGTTTGATGTAATTCTGAACAATAAGCGCATTTTGGGGTTTTATGACAAACTTTGGTGTCATGATCATTATACGTCTGGTAGTTTTCACATCGAAGCGGAAGTGACGGAGCGGTTCGAGATGGTTCTACTGTACGGCGTCTCTTGTATATTATTGCTTCAAACTATAGAACATTGTATATTGTTTGTTGGTGTAGTGTGGATACCTTAATCATATAGCTGGCTGTTCCTTCTTGTGTTTTTATACGTAGGCAATTAGTGATTAAGTGTCCTTCCGCTATGAGTTCTTTTCCTGCTTTGGTGTCAGATCTGCCCAGATCAATTGCACTGATTACGGCGGATAGATTTGGTTGTCCTCTTGGAGGGGGAGGTTGTTTGATGTTTATAGTTGTCATAGATGCAAGATTGGCTTGAGCAACAAAGATCTAAAAACTGTCTCATTCCTGATAGTTGCTGCTAAATGATCGTCTGGAAATTTTATGATGAACCCATTTCTATTATTGACTATGGACATATTTGGTGTTTTATGGACATATTTGGTTACTTGTTGAAGCAGACGTTTTTGAGTTCGGAACTTTGTGTCAAAATTGGTCAATAGAAAACAGTATAAAGAAGCTTAGTTGTCAGAGAGTTATCGATGAGATGATTCATCGTCGGAGATGTTCATGATCAGAGCTGTGTCCGATTCACTGAGTATGTGTGTTTTCTTATGTAGTGAACTGCCGGAATGACGTTGATGTGGTGATGGTGATCTAAAGCTAGTTTGCGTTCCTTGTGGACTTCGTTGTCGATGTTTGATTGTAGATCCTAGCAATATTTGTTTTAGTTCAGCTGAGGATTATGTTTCGCGTTGAACTACAGTTGGAAGATTGTGCTTTCCTGTCGGTCTGGCATGGTCAAAAATAGATGATAGGCTATGCCCAACAACAACCGTGAAATTATTACTAAAGACAAGTACACCACTGCAAAGTGTGATGATGATGACGATGATGTGTGAATGATGTCTCTGTGCAATGACTGTTACCAAATTAGGTACTAATTCTGCATAAGCTATGACTTTCAAGGCCAATTAAAGAACTTATGAAGTGACTGTACATACATGAGAGCGCACGCCATAATTTTCTTTTTAGTCATACATAAACAAATGTTTTACTTTATAGTACGAATTACTTAAGAAAAGTGTGTTTTTAATAAGGGTTTTTATTATTTTTTCGAGTTATTTCGGAGTTCGAATACTTTTTCTCAAGCTGATCTTGTCACCCAAATTCTAAATGTTCTGTAACCAGATAAACGTGACATCGTTGCGAGCAAGTATTTGTTTTAAGATAAAGAAGTTCGTACGAAAAAAAGTAAAATATGCTTTTAAAATATAGAAATATAAGACAGAAACAATTGCCGCCTGACTTGCATTGCTATACAATATTTCATCATTGTATGACGTCAAGTAATGAGTTAGATTAAAGTTGCAAGATTTGAGGACACGATGAACCATTGTGAATTAAAGAAGGGCATGTAAAAAACTTAAATCTTTAAGAATTGCCAGAATTGTAGTATAGAAACATTTGAAGAACAAAATCAATATACCAATATGAATTGCCGAAGTAAAAAAATCAGGTTAGTTAATGCGGATTTATTCCAGGGATTCCGACAGGTTTTTTAGTTTGGGGTGGGCGTATAAAGTCAAACTTGGGAGGTTGTCAGTGGAGTTCGCTTTCTAACGATTTTTAGTCGTAAATTTTAAAGTTAGGGGTGCTATCTAAGATTTAGTTGGTTGACACCTCTTACATGGGGGTCTAGCGGAATCACTGATTTGCTCCCACAAGTAAGAAACGAAAAAAAAACATTTGTTTGAATTGGTCACCTACCAGGACAGTATTTTTAAACAGGCTGAGCATCTGGTGGCCAGAATGTGATGTCTGCCTCAAATTTTCTTATAACTAAATTTGACAATTACTGATTACCAGTTTTAAGAAGTCAGGGAATACTGTATCAGTATAAAAACCTTTTTGTGGTAAAGGGAAGAATGACGCAAGAATTCTACTCACAAAAGAAGTTATGCACATTTTGCGAGTGATTTTCCTTATGTCAATATGGTGGCAAGTGTTTCCTTTGGAATTAAACTAAGATATTTAGTATCCTCCCTTCCCCTATGTTGACACTACAAAATCACTCGCAAAATGGATATCACTTCTATTGTGAGTAAAATTCTTGCGTCACTCTTCCCTTTACCCCGAAAGGGTTTTTATACTGATATCACTTATTTTAAAAGGTTTCCTATTAAAAACAAAATGCATTAAAAACAAACATAGTCTTCATACAAAAGATCGATTTTGGACCATGGTAGGCTCCGTATCTCGAAAACGATAACTCCTATGACAGACACACTTTTCTATCATTTTTGAAAATTCTGTGATTGGGCTATAAAAAAGTGATAACGTTTGAACCACTTCAGCGATTTTGGCGTGTGATACACCGTTTGAAAAGTATTCAAACGTAGATTATGATCCCGAAACTTCGGCCGCCTATATGATCTGGACCCGGGGCTATCACAAGAAATGTTAAATTCTGAACTTTTTTCGAACCAGCCTGGGGAACCCACGGAGGTCCTACCGACTTTTGTGTGTGTGTGTGTCTTAGTACAGCAAAGAGCTTTTAAATGTAGGTTCAAGCATCAAAATCGGGTTTTTAGTTCGCTAGATCCGAAATTAGCTGTATACATAGAGTGCCACTAACAGAGTCCTTTGTCAGTGTCACTCGAAGAACTACCGTTCTTCATGATAAAGAACTTTCATCTATGAATATCAAAAAGTTCTTTTTAATTTGGTGAACAAATTCACAAAGTAAACAGAAGAGGCGCTGTTCTTGTACTTTCACTTACCAGTTTTTAGCTTCATCCCATCTATTGACAATCTCAATAATCACTTGCTACTTTATCAAGAATCAATTATTTTATCATATATTGATATAAGTGCATAATAAATTTGTGTGTTTATGATATTTGCATAAACCACTGTTTCTTGACAGGTGTACCGCCAAAAATCTGAGACCTTACGACTTTTCTGGTGAAAGTAATGAAAGTAATTTTACTAAATATTTATTTTGAAAAAGGAACAAGATAGAATATTTATAAGTTTAAATATATATATTTATTTATTTTATAGGAAAGTTATTGGTTTTCTTAATCAATACAATAAACTATTTTAGTGCGCATTGTTGCCACCTCGTACGTTAGTGCGCCGCAGTATCGCACTACAAAGCATAGAGTGCCGCGAAGAAAAAGAGGTTGAGAACCACTTGTGTGAACAAAAGTTACCTTTACCGTTACCGTTTGAACCTTTACCGTTAAATTTTTACATACACTTCAAATCATAGGTGAATGCTTTACGAACCTCTCTATACTATAACAAAGATTTGCAATGGTGGCTAAGTTAGAAGAACACGTTTGTCGCAACTGGGTTCGTAAAACTTGCTCATAACGAAAATTTGTTGGAATATTGTCCATGTTGAGAGAGAGAGAGAGAAATGGTACGGATTTTGCAAGCAAGGTACAAATTCTCAAATATATAGTCAGGAAAAGTTGACAAAGCAGCAAGATACATGAGAAAACGTCCAGAAACACAGTTAAAAGTGTTTTCGTGCATTGGAAAAAATGTGATTCAAAAGAGTAAGTAGTTATAGTGGAATTTAAATCTGAAAACACACGTTTATGAGTAAAAAGGCTAAAGGAAGGAAAACGAATACCCTTTATTGGATTCTGGGTGGAATGCACTATTAGTTAGAGGGTATATTTGTCGTAGTCACCATCTTGAAGTCAGCTATCGTAAATCTTGATCCATTTTTAAATGAGAAGATGTGAGATGAAATGTATCAATATGGGCTAGAATTTTCACAGAAATACATTGGTGAAGTCAGTTTTGCCATAAACGTATTTTTAACAGAGATAGTGAGATTTTTACGTTAGTGTGCGTAGCTATCTCACACTTGTTTTCTTTCTGAAACAGTGCAAGAAATGTATACATAATGCATAGTAATATGTACTGGATACCAACTACCAGTAGCATTAGGTTTTCATTTCTTGCACTGTTTCAGAAGGAACAGACTTGTGAAATAACTACGCACAGTAATGTAAAATCTCACTATCTCTCTTTAAAATACGTTTATGGCTAAACTGACCTCGCCAATGTATTTCTGGGTAAATTCCAGCCCATATTGATACGTTACACGACCATCCTATTCTCATTTAAAAATCGATCGATATTCAAAATGGGGACTATGAGAAATGTCCCCTCTAACTGATAGTTTAATTTGCGTTATTCCTAACTTACATAACTGTAAATTATTTTCTGAATTGAAAGCTAAGTAGATTATGATTAGCTTCATCCGTAGTTCTTTGTCGATACGTGTTTCTCAACCTTTTTTCAACCTGCGATCCCCTTTCACCATGCCTTCTAGCTGGGGACCCTCTTTCACCATGCTATCTAGCCGGCCACCCTATTAATTTATTTTGTGTAATATTTGCTTTTCATTTCATAACTTTACAGTTTATTTACTGTTAAAAATAAATATCTTAATATAATATGCAAAACTATTCAGCAAATTCATTATATTTAGTAATTATTAAAATAAAATATTTTGTTTGAAATTTATTAGTTTTAACCTACAAAATCCTAGTTATTTTTTCACCTTTCCTTGCGACCCCCAGGTTGAGAAACCTCGAACTAGATTAAGAAAAAGTGAACTGAAAAAATTGAAATTGGACGGAAGCATCATACCTTAAATTCTGACAATTCGTATAAATATATTGCACATATGTAATTGAAATTACAAGGGCAAATAGCATCGATCTTGTTTATTATCGTATGCTCTTAAGACGAGGTTTTAGAAGATGACTCAAGAGAAGTAAAGGTACTTCTTCTGTCTCTATATCAAAGCCACACTCTATACAGCTGTTCTTTTGTTATTCTCAAGGGAAGGAGACTGGGAAGTTACGATGAAAGGAGAATCCAAATTCCTTTTTGGTTCCTGAAGCTTCTATCTTGGCTATCTTTTTTCTTCACTGTTCGATCTCCCGAAGTATGGAGGCCATTTATCATCGCAGATTTGATCTGGATCCTATTTGCTTGGATCGTCTTAGAAGGTTGATTTGCATCCTTTGACAGGTGTTGTTAACATCCAGAACGTTTCTTCGAAATGCGCAGATCAGGTACATCTCTCTACCTTGCTCTGCTACTTTATCTAATATAAAGAATATTTTACACTTGTCTGTACGCTAAGCGATAAACTCTTATTTCCTACACTCCTGTTATTCTTATTGGTCATGGAATAATGGTTGCAGATGTCCAATACAATCATTTTGCTCATATATGAAAATTTAGCTTCAACCTGTAAAATGAAATAGTGGCGTTAGTAAAATCCCAATATTGAAAATAGATTTGACATTTCTCTGCAATATTCTCAGTATTTAAAGTCTAATTTCCATATTGTAAATGACACTCTGGACTACCTAGTCTCTTGAACTTTTCATTAACTCAGAATAGAATATCTTGAAGTTCACGACTCCTCAATCACAACTTATACTTTTTTTTGTTTCATTCATTCTGTACACTGTAAAAATAGTTGTGTTAATTCAACACAATGCGCTGTCCCAGCGTGACTACCACTTTTGTGTGTTAAATCAATACAATACACGGTGTTGATTTCGGTACTGGAAGAGAAAAAGTTACGGCTGTAGCTAGATTTGAACATGGGTTGTTGAGTTAGAAGTTAAGCGTCTTACCGACTTCGCTAAATCGTCAGACGGAAAGAGTACTATATTGAAACAATATAGAGGATTAAAAAAATCTTGCTGAACCGTAAACACAAACAAAGTTACTCCCACGACTTATGCCATGGTTTAATCACTGTTTCATTGGCAATTAGGGATCACAATCCCCATTTACTGAGAATATGTTCCGTTTCTGTGAAAGTAAGCGCAGCATTCGACATATTATTACGATAAGAAAGCAGTAATGCTGCTCAAGTGTTTGGCTTCCGCCATCTTGCTTGCTTTCATAGAAATAGAATTTCTCAATGAATGGGAATTATATTTTCCAATTGACAAATAGGAAGTGATTAAAGCATGTCATAAGTCGTGCAAGTAACTATGTTTTGGGGGTTCAACAACATATATTTGAACCCATACACTGTTTTAATCTATAGTGTAGTAGTTTAATTTAAATGTTGTTCATTAAATATCGTTTGCATCTACTTCATTTTCTGTCCGAATATTTAGCTCAGTCAGTAAGACGCTCGACTTCTAACTCAACAACTCATGTTCAAATCTCATTGCCTCTGTAACTTTTTTTTCACAGTACCGAAATCAACACCGTGTGTTGTGTTGATTTAACACACAAAAGTGGTAGTCACGCTGGGACAACACGCTGGAATTAACACAACTATTTTTTACAGTGTAGCAAACCATCTCAGACTTAGCTTCTGGAGCTTACATAATGGAAGTATTTTCCTTTCCGACACAAACAGTAGTAAAACCACTTTCAAAATGTCAGTCATCAACACATTATCTTCCAAAAAAAAATGTAATTCTCTAAATCTAGGCAATATTCCTAATTCTTTCCTAACTCAAATATGAAAATATTAGGAAGAGATAACCGATCTGAATTGCCTTTGTGGCTTCAACTGGAAATTCATTTCATAATCCATTTACAGATTCTTGTTGCGTTGTGAGAATTTTACTAAAGGCCTTATACGTAGATACATTTTGCCAGCCCTCCCCCCTGGAATTTCGAAAAGAAAGTATGCCAATAATTTGTACTACATTTGTAGCGCAATGTGTCTCAAAAAGTTTCGTTTGTACCAGTTCCCGTACCAAGATATAAGAGGTTTAAAGTAGGGGCGTATGTCAACGGCAGCTCCCACCTTGGAATGTCAAACTGAAAAGTATGCTAATCGTTCGTACCGGAATGTACCGCAAAAATTTTCGTTTGTTCTACTTCCGGCACCAAGATATTAGAAATTTACAGTGAGGGGGCATAGGCAGCCCCAACCTTGCAATTTCGAAATAAAAAATATGCCAATCGTTTTTATTACCTGTGTACTGGAATATACCGCTTCCGGTAGAAAGATATAAGAGATTTAAAGTGGGGGCTATGGAGACGGCAGCCCCCCAACTTATAATTTCGAAATAAAAAATATGCCGATCGTTTGTACTACATTTGTACTAACCAGAATGTACCGCAGAAATTTTCATTTGTACCACTTCTGCTATAGAATTATAGTCCATACTGTTATCTTATTGGAGAATTGATTTTTGGTCAATGATAAGTGTCTCTTTATCACTGATATTAGAGGACTAATGATCACAATCTAATTAAGGAGAATATTCTATATTTAGAATTACTATTACTTCACACAGAAACTGCGTGCTTTGTAAAACTTTTACTAGTATCCATTTTAGAGTGTACTTTATTTTAGTGGTAAAGCAACAGAAACAAAGAGAGAAGTCATATGAAAAACGTAGCAATACATTGTACTGATTCTTTGTATCTACATATAAATACGCATACCCTAAACGAAATAAGTAGATACAACTACCCTCTAGATGTTAATTTAGCAAATACACTTAGTACGTAAAACCCGAACATATTTTGAGAGGTTTGTACAAAGATCTAGTTCGAGATGGTTTTATTTACTTCATTATTAAATTAACTTAGCCTTAGAACTCTTATAAACTTCCGTTTTGGCAATTTCACTCGAATATATGTCTCTGTATCTTTTACTTTTTTAAGTATTAGGAACATTTTATTTTACGCAGGAATTCACTATTATCAATTAGGCATTTATAATCTTATATAGGAATATTGATAACCAAGTCTTCGTCTGTTTATAAGGGAAGTAAAGTTGAGTTCGTGCAGCATTGCCTTATTTTCTGTACCGGTCCGTCGAGTGCGTATTAATTTCTACTTGTGAATCATAGATACACTATTACTTTTTAAGTTACACTCTGTAGACAAGAATCTTGCAAGACAAACTCCTTTCGTTAAGATAGTCTTCTTTTTTATCATCCAGGTCATTCGTGCACAATTCCCAATGGTCATTTTGACGCAAACATAAGCTGTGTATTGGCCAGTTGCATTTATTTCTTTTCCTGGTCTTCCAGAGAAAATCACTCACCACGAAACTTATAAGATCTTTCAAAATAAATCTCGCGAGGTATTGGAATATTCTGATCACTCGCAGCATTTGATGGCAGTTTATCTATTACCTCTATTAACAAGTGTTTGTTTGAGATGGAAAAGGTAATCTTTTTTTGTAGTTTGGTACATTCGTCCTGGTACAATTGCTTCCAAAAACACAGTGATCACTGTGAAGAAATAGTCTTCCAAAATGCTTTGCAGATTATACTTTAGTTATTTGTCATTCCAACAGTGTTTACTACTCGGTGAACAGTTCTGTTTGAAGGACAATGGCTTGTATCACATGAATAATAACTCTCCGTAATTGACTGGTGGCGAGTAAGCATGCACTGTGCTGTTGTTTCACGTTGACTAAGCAGATACTTGACATGCATTGTGGGGCAAGTGTGTAAGGGGAACGCTTCCAACAACAAATGCATTCTTTGACAATATGTATTTAGATTCACCCCACCTCGTACAATTCCAAGAATTAAGAAGGTAGTGGGACAGTCAGAAGACAACTGTAGTTGAGTGTAATATTGCTGACTGTTACACGCCGAAGATGCCAATATCTGCGTCAGCGAATCGAAAGAACACGTATTATTTATTATCATTTGTCTGCCTTTCATCTTCACAGATCTGAAATCACAGTTTCGGTTGCCATTTTTCAAAATGGCAATTGGTTGAGTTACGTTACGTTTTCTGAAATCTGTCTTCAAAATTTCTTTATGCGACTTCAAATAGGAATGTCTTGGACACTTGTTTCGTGGTAAGGCTAATCCTCTCCAGTTTTCTACCGCTGTGTTGTCATCATCATGCACATTTCGATTTGTAGCACATTATTTGCGAACTCTCTTTTCTCCATAAACTTCTTCGGAAGAGTGAATGGAAAAAAGGAGTAGAGCATGAACATTCACGTTGCAGCTTATACACTCCTTTTCTGTCTGACCCCTAGCTGATGTACAACTGCCTTCTTTAATGCTCATCGCAAACTGTCCTCCTTTCTCTTTTTTCCTAGACAATGATTCTCCTGCATTTGACATCACTGAATCTTCACTTAATTCTATTTCAGTACGACACTCCCCTGCCAAAAGTTTCATTGTTCCTTCCATATGCTTTACATGCAAGTCCAGAAAAAGCATCAGGGTACAACGGCAGCTTTATGTGAGCCAGAACTCGACTTTTATGCAGAACTACACGTTGATGATCCATATCTAAAGAAAGGTACAATTAAGGCTGACCATAATGGTATCCGTTTCACAAATTCTACGATGCAGGGGACGATCTCAGGTAAATACTGAAGGTTACCATGATATCTTTCTTCCTTCTCTACTTGCAAAAGACTTTGCTCGGCAAGGTTTACTGCCCATATGCCAAAATCAAAATTATCTATATCAGTGATGCTGATCTCAGAAGGTAACTCATTTGTCGAACTTTCAATGTTGATATGACAGAAATCGTGTTCAGGAACACTTGCAGCAATTTTCCCTTTCGGCTTGTCTTTCGAAATTTCACAAGATGTTATTTGTCCTGTGTTCTTACGTGTACCTTCAGTTTTAGATTGTGAAACTATGAACAAATATTTCAAAACTCCTTCACATCGTTAATTTCTTGCGACTGAATAATTAGTGCCAAACGTCTGAAGAAAAACAATGACGTGCTCGTTGACCTTTATCTTTCAAATTGTCCAAATTGTTGCAATTTTAACAGTATAAGTCACATCAAATCGAATGAAGGAATTAGGCATATCGACTTGTCTCTGTTTAAATATTGTACAGGAACAAGCTCTAATGAATCCTTCAGATCGTTGAATTGCGTATAAAAGTTGGAATGATAGCTCCAGCGAGAGCTAGCGAATGATTGCACACTATTTCTTTTGGAATAGTCCCCGTTTCTTTTATCCAAACTGAAAGCCAGTCTCAAATGATTATTTTGTCGTCTTTTTCGGAGAGCATATTGCTCACCGTAAACGTATCTGATCTCATATGTACAGTAGGTTCATACAAAAAATAAATATGAGCCGACTTATTTCCATAACGTCTTTGAATTCGCTTAACCAAACTAGCTGTAGCGTTGACTGCTATTTTTGAAATTTCTCCAGATTTACAGGACGTACGATATACATGTACTCGAGAAGGAAGCCAATACAGGACGTAAAATGGGTCATTACTAAGTGATTTAATTGCCCCTTGTAACTGATTTTCATGCATCATATGATTGAATCTTACCACTGGATCGTCGGGATTAAAAGTCTTTCTCAGCTCTTTAGACTCTTAAAATATTACCGGAAGGCAATTGACTTGGGGTTGGGTCTCCGAAAGACATGCGTTTCCTTGCTCCTTGTCTTCGCTAAGCTGTGGCAGGTCGAGCAAAGCGTTAACAGCATTAACCTGCGGTGGTCCAACAAGTTTCCCTTTGGAGGAATGTGTTCTTATTTGAATGTGATTCATTACTGTTTTAAATGCATTTGTGAGTAAACTTTACATGTTCGCATTTAGCCTGCAAAATTGCCTAGAAAGCCTGTCATCGAAAAGAAACTTCTGTTTGATTAAATTATGTTTCAAAAACGAAATCCTCTGTCCTGACGGTAATATTCAGCCTCCGTCTTCAGACATATTGACAAGTATTAGCGAAACGTTGAACTTTCAGTGTTCTCCTAAATATATGTATGTAACTGTGAAGTTGAATCGCTACAATGTTCAGGAGCTTTTAGACATTTCCACAGAAAATGGAAATAATGATGGTAAACAAACCAAAGGGCCAAGTGATCAAGAGTCATCGTCGTAAGTGAATTCAGAGACCGAAGATGAATAAAAGACGTTTGAAGTAACTCTTTGCGTCCAGAGTAGGAAAAGATGAAACCGCGAAGTGTACTGTATAAGTGTTCCGAAAAAAAAATAAAGCAACTCAGTTATCGAGGGAATACCAAATATTTCCGCCTAATGTTTGAGGTTCTGTAATGAACAAACATTTCTGGATACATACGTCGTTGCCTTGTTGCTTAGCTTTTAAATGGGCAAAAAATTATCATATAGGCGCAAAGTATTGTATAATGTGGGCAGAGAACTCCACATGGAAATCAGAGCTTGAAGACTACATTGACAAATAACTTTCAGAAGGCACAAGGGTTGTCGTGCACTGCTGTTATGCGGGCACACACACACACACATAGCACTACACTTCTTAGCGCATAGAACTCTCCACTGTAAAACCTGAACAAAAGTTCGATTTTGCAACCCAGATGGCGAACATGAAACTACACTTCAAATGGTAATCGAGGCAGATCTTTCCGAGACAATTCGAAACCAACAGTAAACTACAATATTCATTATATTCAGTTTAAATCTCAAAATGTCAATTTTTATGCAATACTAGGTACAAAATTGTATAGAAGTATCTAACATTATCTCTCTTAGACAGCGCTCAGCCTCTGACGTTAATAGCTTCAATAATTTCCAAAGGAAATAACTAAACTTGCTTGTCCTCACTTTACAAACTTCTCTATAATTAAAATAAATATAACATTCGACATCTCTCGAAAACTAAACAGTTGAATAGGTGGCAGCAAATAGCTAGATGGAGATTAACATGATTTTCATTCAGTGGTCGATTTGGCTATAAGGAAGTGTGGTAACGCTTTCTGGGTATTAATGTTAAATAACATCCTCTAGTTGATCGAAGAACAATATTATTATCTAAGATTAGAAATTTTATATAAACCTGTTGTTGCGCCATGACTGACACCTAATACACAGCCATATTCAATCCACTACTGGATGAGGCCTCTCCCGGAGAGAGGAGGTGGTCTACTGCTCCCACGCTGACCAGACGTGTTGGGAGAGGAGAGCCGAAGCTGTCAAATGTGATCGCTACCTCTTTATTCGGGTAGCTTCCCAATTGACCTCACAATACTGGGTGGACGCCTATATATATCAAATACCAACCTCTTTGTTCAATAAAAAGCATAACTAACCAAGCAAAATCTCTGGGAACACTAAGTCGATTCCAGCCTGGGACAAACAATGAACAGCCCCACAGGAACGTGGCAAACTCACCCTGAAATTATAACGGGAAGTTTAACAATTGTAAACATAAGAAAGGCTAAGAACCCTTGAGGGTTACTGAACTCCTTATTAAACAAATTACTTAGTTACTTACTCTACGGCTTATGTTACTCACACGTTCATTGCCGCAGTAACAAACGTTCGCCACAAGATTCTATTCTGGGAAAGAACAAGACAAATATAATTTTAAAAAGCATACTAATAAAACAAATAATTTTAAAAGAATATTTATTCAAAAGAGACTTTCACTCTGCCTCGTGAAACAAACAGTAAACGTAAAAGGAACAATAAAGTAATATGAAAGGACCTGCCGCTTAATCAAAGCACTGAAAATAGACAAGGAAAGAAAGCAGGTCTAACAATTTATATACCACTTCTGTGGTTATGCTTAGCATAAATTGATAAAAGCACAATTCAACCCAGTGAATCTTAAGAAATCGTGGATTATTCGTGGAATATTCCCGAAAGCTTCAATGTCACAAACAAAACACGAATGAACTACCATTACAAGGAATAGAACAAAACCGCTCTATATAGGATAATTTACACTTAGGTTTTCGTGTCCTGGAGCATACAAAATACCAAAGTCTGTTTCTTTCCCGGAACGGAACTTCTGAAAAATGTCAAACAGAGGGGGCCCACAAGTACCCATGTCAAACGTATTACAGAAAAAAACTGCATATTACAAAAATAACACATATTATGAACTACTACTGTGGACTTCGCTGCTGCTTAATTACAAGCACTCAAATACTACACGTGCATAGTTAACGAACATCTAACCGAATCCAAAGTAAAAAAAAATGAAATCACAAAATAATGCAAATCACATTGGTTCAAGAGCACAAGCGTGCCAATGAAAAGATTTCAAAATGAAGCCGAATATATTTTTTCGAGAGATGAAAATAAACAGCAGCAAACTTTTGCAAGAAACCTACATATACTAAATATACACTTCCTTAAAAAAATAAGCCCCTTGGAAGTGACTGCCAAGCCAGTATACCATCAGTGGTGTACATCAAGATTCAAACACTCGAAGCTAAATATAGCAACACAGTATTTCTGCAGCAAACAAACATATTGTACTAAAGAGACAGCTTAATACCCAAATCGTAATAAAAATATGTACTACAAAACAAATAATATAGGGAAAATGTCCTAAATTTTTAATTACAAGCACGGAAAAAAGCAAATCCTCTCCTTATGATATTTCTGTAAGGAAACTCAACCAATGGGAATACACATACATAACGGCGAAGCCCATTCAAGAGGACATAATATTCACAAATATGAATTCAAAAAGAATCGGAAAGATCCAAATAACAAAGATACGAAAAAAAAACTTCTTTGTATTAACTGATATAATAGTTGGTTTTTGAGAGACAGGTGAACAAATGTCACACTTCGGAATCCAATATGTAGTGCCTGGAAGCACTTAAGCTAAAACATTAACATATGGCTAGCAGCTACAAACTATAAAGGGTTGAGAACTATTCATGAAACCTTTCTTTCCCAGCTTGAAGAGCTACACATTAGGCTTTCCCTGAATATGTCACACATATCAGCCCAAATGTAAAATTGTTTGCCCCTACGTACAAGAAAGGGCGTGCCTATTAATTTACAAGAATTCAAGCTTCGATCCCTAGTGATAACAAAACAATAACCCAAACTGTGTATGCGGACTGTGATGACTCCGAGGTTCTGGGCTTCAAGCCCCAATGCAGGAATTCTCTCGGCCCTGTTACTTCTGTTCAGAAAGATTCCGAAAATTCAGAAGTGTCTCAATCCTGCTGGTAGCAAAATTGTATGTTCATAGCTAACAGCACGTTCTGTCTCGGATCACATCAAAAATTATCATCGTATACAACCAGTATGACCACAAATAATTAATATCACATGGTTATGTTGGTTCTATCGAAATGGATAACAATACTAAATTTGAAATTATAAACAAATTCCACATGTGATTTATTGCGTCACCATGAACGTTCCGGATGCATCCACTCTAAGTAGTGGAGCGTCTCAAGTCGAAATAAAGTGGGGGAAAGCAAATTCGATTTTCCGGGAACTTCCCCCCCGTTCCCCCAAATCGACCACTGGTTTAATTTATGTATTGTAATGTTCAGGAGAATAAAACAAATATATTATCATAAATATTTTTTTAACTAGTTTCAAATATGTTAAATAGAAGATAATAGGCTGGTTTACAGAGCATGTACTAGAGATCAGGATTTAGAAAAACACTATTACTCAATTTAGGCAAGATTATGCTTAAAATTAAAATAAGTTGGCTGTGGATGTAACGACTTTTCGTTCGTTCGTTCATTTGGCAAATTTTCAGGAGTTGAAGTTTCGGACGATGAGTCCATGCCTTCTATATGTGAAAAAAGGTTAGTGACAAAGATGAATTAAATATTGGTCATAAAAGACAGAACGCAACTGTCGCAGGAATTGAAGAGAATGTAAAGTAATTTAGAAAGTATGAAGAGAAATGAAGAGGGGAGATGGAATATCTGCTGTTGGAAGGTGACTTGAATCACAGAGATGTTGTGTGTAAGACTGTATTTTGATTATTTAGTATATCGGAATTGTACTGTTTAAGATAATTGATTTATTTTTTACATGCAGAAAATACTTTCTGAAGTATGTCAATAATTGTAGGTATTTTGTCTAACAATTTAGGTGTAGTCTTGAGAGTATTCAAATCATCGCTGAGTGATAGAAGCAGTTCATTGCTAGTTAGATCTTGAAAAATCTTGAAAAATTCTTTGAATATGTCTCCAACAGTGACATTTGATGTGTTTGTAGTAGAGGCTGCCGGAGCAGTAACTGCAGTAGGTGAAGCAAATTTTTGGGCTCCCTGAGGAGATGTCTTGTGAATATTCGTTCCCTTTGATCTGGCGTCTGATTGCTTTTGTATGATTTTTTGAAGAGTTTTGCACCCTCTGTAGTTATCTGTATGGGTACCGCCACAGTGTACACAGTGGGGTGGTTCATCAGTATTTTTCTTTGGACATTGTGAAGATAAATGAAGCTGTCCACATTTGACACAGCGTGGTAAATTATAGCACGATGACTGTACATGTCCAATGCGCTGACATTTATGACATTGGAGAATAGAAGAACGTTTGTAAGGTTCAACTTTGATAACGTGATGGACTAAATATCGTATAGAAAGTATTTGAGATGAATGTTCATCTTGACGAATTGTAGCAAGAAACAGTGGATATCTAATTTGAGTCTTGGTGGTATTATCCTTGCCGTGCATTTGCGTGACAGAAACAACAGAGAATCCTTGTAAAACAAGATCTGCAATAATATCTTCAACAGATGTGTCTAGTGGCAATTTTCTGATGACAACTTTTGTGGTACGATCTGGTCTTTTATTTTCAGTAGCAAATTGAACTTTTTGCTGAATACAAAAGGTTTGAAGCTTGTCAAAATCTTGTTTTGTTTTGGTCTGAAATTTAATAAAATCAGAGGTTGTGTTTGATGACTGGACGATCCTTACAGATAGCAGATAAGCTTTTACAAAATGTATATCTCTCCGTGATGCCATACAAGAATAAAGCAGGTGGATATGGAGTGCGAGCAATAGCAGGCTTTTCATGATTAGCTGTATTTTTAGAAGAGTCTAAATTATCTGAAGTTAGTGGTTGAAATGAATTTGTAGTAACAATAGGTGTGTTATCAGTTGAAACTATTTGTAATTTGACAGACTTCATCAACGTCCATCAACGTTATCAGTTGAAAATCATCAACGTCCATAGACGGAGTATCAGGTGTCCCAAAAAAGGGCCGATTTGAACAAGTGCTTTGTAAGACGTCATAATTGAGAGAGAAAACCAAGGAGGATTTTGAAATATCACTAGATGTAGCAGCCTTAGCAGCAGCATCTTTAACACGTGCAGCTTTTATGCGTGCAGCACGTTCATAACCAGCTAACATAGTAGCATCATTATTATAGGCTCTATTATATTGATTACTTCAGTGCAGAACATATTTATATGCTAATGTTATATTACAGTCGATTTTTTGGAATGAACTGTTTCGTCCATGTGTTGCTTTCCCCCATGTTGTATATGAACGCACGCTTTCTGTCCATATGCTGTTTGGAATGGATCCCGCCACCAGCCCAGTCTAAATATAGAATATCCTACTTAATTAGATTGTAATGATTAGTGCTAAAGAGGCGTTTATCATTGCCCAAACATTCTTCACTAGGCAACAGTGTGGCTTATAACTCTATATCTGAAGTGGTGCAAACGAAAAATTTTGCGGTACATTCCAGTACACACGTAGTACAAACGTTTGGCATACTTTCAGTTCGAAATTCCAAGATGGGGCTGGTGAAATGTACCTGTTAAAATCGTTAAAAATATTTATAGAAATGATATGGATAACAACACAGCAACTCGTACTTAAATTTCACGAAATTGCATGTCTTAAATTTTGATTCACTATCTATCTACTCAAATGTGTAGGCCCATTTATTTATCCACTTAACAATAATAAAGATGTAATAGAACCAGAGAACCAGAGAAAAATGATGACGTTTAATGCAAGAAGTGTCGAGCTGTTTAGCTCATGACTTCCATATGATTGGAATGGCAGTTGAATAAATTTATGAGATTGACTAGGGAGCAACTGTCGCATCCCTAGGGCAAGTCAATGAAGACCAAAGTAGGTTGAATTGATAAAAGACGAGGTGGAGGAAGATAGTTATTTATCCGTGGTGAAGGAAGATGTTATAATGAGGTCAGGGAGGCTGAGTTGGAATTAATTCCTTCCATAAAAGTGGATGTATTTGATTTCCTATATTCTAGTCATGACTTAAAACAGGTGATCTGTGTTGTAGGTGGTAATGTTAAGTAGGGTGAGGCATACGGTGAATTTGTCGGATAGGATGAGCGGTACCAATGGTATGTAATGATGGGTAAGGTGAATGTTGCATGCGAGTCCAGAAAGATCGACATTGAAAATCTATAGCATCGGCAAGCATTGGAAGTGATAGGTCTTCGTGGAGTTGCATTATCCTAGTGTCTCTGCTATGTCCAGTAATTATCCTTGCTGCTCGATTTTGCACTCGTTGAAGTTGCTGCGTGTTGCCAAACAGGTGCAGCATAAAGTAGGAGAGAGCGTATCATCATTTTGTATAAATTGAGCCTGGCTGATAAGGTGAGTTCTCTGCTTCTAAATAACGGATAGAGAGCCAGAAGTCGGGAGACTGCTTTGGTGGCTACAGTTTTGAGATGGTTTTGGAATAGTAAGGTTCTATCCAGATCTACGCCAAGATAGCGTGCCTGTGTGTTATATTGCAATTGAGTTCCAAAAAGTGTGAGTGGCTGAAGAAGGTTGGTATGACGTTTTGAAAAGTGAACAACAGCTGTTTTATCGGCATTTAGTTTCATCCTCCATTTAGTAGTCCATTCCTCAATGGAAGTGAGATGACGTTGGGCGTATAGGTGAGAGTAACGAAGATTTCTTGAAGAGGCAAAAATGGCAGTATTATCAGCAAATGTGGCTAATTTGGTATGAGGATGAGTAGGGATGTCTGATGTGTATAGGTTGAAAAGTAAGGGAGCCAATACAGAACCTTGTGGGACGCCGGCAGTGATTGGATGAGTAGTTGATGAGTAGCCTTGAAAATGTACAAAGAAGGTGCGATTTTGTAAATACGATTGTAGTAGGCGAATGTATTGATGATCGAATTCCATAGTGCTGAGTTTGTAAATAAGTCCACTGTGCCACACTCTGTCAAACGGCTTGGAGGTGTCCAAAAAGATTCCTACGGTATGACCACGATTGTTGAATTCTAAGGTTATCTCTTCTACAACTCTCACGAGTTGAGCTGTGGTGTCATGTTGAGAGCGGAAGCCAAATTGATGGTCAGGAAGTAAATTTTGAGCTTGTACATGTTGAATGAGTCTTGCATATAGTAATCTTTCAAAAACTTTGCTTAATGTAGAAAGTAAGCTGATCGGTCTAAAATTTTGCGGATAGAGGAGATCTTTGCCATGTTTTGGAATTGGTACAACTTTCGCAAGCTTCCATTGTGATGGGTAGTGGCTGTATTGCATAATGGCATTGAATAGTTTGGTA
This sequence comes from Lepisma saccharinum, assembly GCA_022664845.1. Taxonomy (NCBI): domain Eukaryota; kingdom Metazoa; phylum Arthropoda; class Insecta; order Zygentoma; family Lepismatidae; genus Lepisma; species Lepisma saccharinum. Next base: position 47,905 of record JAGDQP010003540.1, on the reverse strand, counting down.
ATCAAAACAAACATTTTTCTTGGTAAATGTTTTAGACCTAAAGGAGAAATTTTGTCAGGCCCTGATGCTCGGCGATTATGGAGTTTCTTAAAAGCTGCTCTCACTTCTCGTGGAGTGATGAGTGTTGTTGGATTAAATGGTTGATCGAAAGAATGAGAGTTTAAATAGCGGTGTACTGTATTTATAGTATCTTCATCATTGTGGTGGAAAACATCCAGCCAACTACAGAGGTTGTGATATGTTTAAACGTGCTAAAGAACAACGTCGTTCTCAACGCGAGAATACAACAACTACTACTACAGAAACAGTTTCGAAATCCAGTACTAAAACAAACTCAGTCTCTGCTAGTGTCAAAACATCTTCAACACAGAATACTACAACAGATAATGCCAAACCTTCAACTACTAAAAATAACAACAGCTCTTCTTCTACTCAAAAACAACCACCATCAGCAAAATCTAAGATCAAAAATCAACAAAATTCCTCACAAGAATCTGATACTGGTCTTTCCTTAGCAAATATATCCACATTTGGCACAACAATCCAGACAATTTACAACCAACTCAAATCTCTCTTTCAAGGTTTAAACATCATGAAAATTCTCACTCGTGTGGAACAAGGATTATCTAAATTATCACCTGACTCTGGCTTACTCACCACACTGTCAACTATTGTGCATATTATTGTCTCAGTCCTTGATGATGGCTCCGAATAAATTAATTTCAGCAAGAAATTTACGAATTGCCTTTTTCAATGCCGATGGAGTCTCTACACAGCAGCACTTAGTCAGATATTTTCTTCATGAACATAATATTGACTTACTTTTACTAAATGAGAGTCATCTAGAACCTCATCAAAAATGGAAAATACGCAACTACACCATCACCCGCACTGATCGTCCTGGTCTTAAAGGTGGCACTGCTGTTATTTGTAAAAATCATTTATCAACAGAACACACTACTCTTCCTGCACTACAATCAATAGAAGCTACTGGAATAAAGCTCCAAAGATGTAATAGTGCAATGCGATCTTTTATAAAGAAAATGTAGCATTTGGAGTCGCCTACTAGATGACGCTAAATGAGGGTTTAAAGCTCATTATCTGTCCGTTCGAAAAATAACAACTCATCATAATTCTAGTCAAAAATTAAAATATGTTTGGATTTGGCGGTACAACGTTTACAAGAAATGCACACAAAGAAACTATGTTTAAACAGCTAGACTAAGCTAGTCTTAATGCTTCCAAATAATAATATCCTCTGTGGAAGCAAATGCAGATTTCAAAATTTTATAGCTGGACTCTTCAGCCTAGGTTCATTAAGTTGGTATCTTGAAATCGAATTTTTAGAGAAGCACTTATGGGTTTCCTATGCCCGTGCTTTAATTTACAGTTAAATCATAAATTAATGCCAGTCCAGTAGTCATTCATTCTCTTCAAAACTAGAGATAAACTGTTAATAAAAGTGTATGAAATCATTTTGAACAAAGTATATAACCTAACCCTAGAGGACTGCAACCAATGGTCGTGGATCTTGATTCGTTATTTGAAAAGAACGTTTTGATTCAGTCTGTGGTTAATTAGGTATTGTAAAATGTTCTCAAGATTCATCTGAATGTCGACGTGATATTAAATGTAACAATACAGTGGCACGTAACTTCATCATTTTTTTTCTGTGAATGATGATACCAGATTTGTTTCTCTGAAAGTTAAGATTAGCTTACACCATCGATACGCACTCAGTTGAATTCTTTATTCAATTTATGATTTTTAGGCAACTATGACTAAGGCCGGAACAGAGGTGGGCATAGGATGGCGGAAGAAATCGGCAAGGTCGTAATTTCGAAGGTATCATACCGGCATTGGCCTGATGTGACACAGAAATAAACTGTCAGGATGATAGGAGGCTTAAATTGAACCAATGATTTCCCGAATGCGAAACTTAAACCCTAACAACTTTGTATTCTTTATTCCAACTATTCAGGTAACAATATATAGGGTGTCCCGGAAACTTCGGGAGGCGATTATTTGCATCAAAATAAGAAAAATATTCTTTAAAAAGTTCTGAAACCAGATTAATTTCGACCGTCCGAAATTGCGTCCTAGCCCGACACGTGATGACGTAAGCAGTGTTAGCAAAGCAGTCTGTTCATTTATTCTGTGGATTTAGCATAGGAAGCCTGAAATCAGTATCGGTACATAATTGACTGCTGTTCCATTTGTTACCTTAAAAATTAAGGTATAGTGAAAGCACTTAGGAATAGGATAAAAATTGCATTCCACGAAGGAAAATATAAATTGCGAATGTGAATGCTGCCGCCCAAAGCCGTTTCAAGTGATTTTACTGCTCCCCTGCATGGTTACCATCCTCCAGATGGCCCTTATGAGTTTTCAGAAGTTTTGGGAGCTTCTAGTCAATTACAACAAAAAACATCCATTCTAATTTTCTAGCCTAAAAACAATCACTTCTTTTTATATTAAAACTTCAAGAGTCTTCTATCAAATTTTCTTCAACACCCAACCAAATTCCAAGGCTACAGGAATAAACTCCCGGTAAACATGCAATGTTGTTAATTAGTCTACCAATTCATATTTCACCTTCTCCAAGGCCCACCTGCCCTTAACCTTATCCTACTTAACTGGTCATCAACTTCAATATATTTCTCAATTCTTGTCTTGTAAACGTTTATTTTATCGAAAGAATGTTGAAAGCGAACTTTCCATCATATTATTTAAATATCCATCGTTTGGAAGCGGAATACAAAAGAGAAAATATGTTGACACATTAAATACCTTACTCAAGATAGGCCGTGGAAACAAATTTCGATATATTTAGAAGATAATAGAAGTTACTGAAAAAATTTGCACCCCTCATCAGGGAACTCTGTAGAACAATTTTCAGTTTAATATCTAAAGCACAGGCACAACACACCCATTTGTGCTTTGTCAAAAATATTTAATACACACTTATGATACACTCCAATACTTCACATGAACACAGCACCATTCCTAATTTTTATTGGATATTCGAAAAGTATCTGACGGAGGTGAATAAATAAATCTTTATTTATATTTTACCAATTCAAACAATTTGGTAAGAAAAGACTTCTCTGTCTTTTAGATAAAGAAATACAGATTAATGTACTTCATCTTTCTTGATATAATGAAAGTACTCTTTTTAGAAAAAAGCTAACTCCAGCATCTATGCAGCTGACATCTACAGATTTAATAATGCTTAACTCTGTACAGTACACTTATCTGGTTTAGGACAAGGTTATTAGTAGTTCATATAACTTAATATTTTCTAGATCAAGTGTTTCTAAACATTTCGTCAGAAGGCCGAATTTGTTAACCAGAAAGAAATCTAGAACAGCATTAAAAAGATAAATTAAAAAATAATATAGGAATTTCCAAATAGTTGTATTTTGTAGGTTGTATTAGTAACGAGAAATTTGATAAGATAGCTGCATTAAGTTTTTTTTTAGTGGCCAAATTATTTCTTGCTTTTACATTTTCAAAGATCGAATTTTGAATATAAAAATTGTAATTTAGATTTGTTTCGGAGTGAGTCAAAATCGCTACATGGGCCAATATTTTAATAGCTTTGCCTAAAAATGAATCAAAGTAAAACTATAAACCAGGGTGCCTAAGAGCGGCGAAAATGTGTGGGTGAAATGGTTTAATGGTTCTAATGATCGAGCAAGCCTGCTTTTAGTATTCCAGTTCTAAACTGTTTATGACTCATCATTTTCATAGTAACATCTCTTTCTGTATGATAAACGTTTTAAAATCAAGATTAATAACTTTTCCAATTTGGAGATTTCTTACTAGTTTTGGCGAAAGGCTATTGAGAATTTGGTGTAATAGCGAAACAATTATTGGAAATATCTACAATTTTTAGCCGCAATACTCTGATCGATAAAGATAAAATTATTAATGAATTTTACCCACCTTTCTAAATATAATATTAGAGTTAGTATTTATAAACATAAATAAATCAATTTATCTGCTATTTTAATTATTATATCAGCTTTTGTTTATAATTTTGCTGGCAGGCTAAACGCAAATAATGACCTACTATACAAAAGTGCTCATTTATTAACACAATTCAGAGCAAATAAACTTATTTTGCTTGAATGTAAATTGTTGAATTCTGATTTTATTTTGATGCATGCTTTCACCTTTTTTTGTGTCGTCTTATCTCAGTGTGTTTTATTTTTCCTTTTGATATAATATTTTATCTTGTGATTTTCCAAGGTGCTGAATGTGTGGTTTAATTCTATCTCGAATTCTGTCTGTTTACCGCTATATTTTCTATATCTAAAACTGGCGGTTTTCCTCTGATACGCTTCCTCCTATCGAGTGTAGTATTAAGTGTCAACTTGCGTCTCACCATTCTATGATCACTCGAGATTTGAAACTGTTCAGAACAGACATGTCTTGAGGAATTTTCTTATTATTCGATAAAACGTACTCTGTTTCGCCTTTAGTCTCATTTGGGCCTTTCTATTTCTACTTTCTCTGGTCCGACTTCTTAAAAAAGAAAGTATTTTAAACAAATAGTCTGTTAGCTTCGGAGAATTCTACTTACTTCTTTTCTCTCTTTTCTTTATTTTTTTACGTACGCGAGGCACAGATTTACACAAACAATTCTCATCGTACACAATCCATGATCACTTTCTAAATATGACTCTTTTTTTCTGCAGTACGTTAAGTGCTATAAACAATCGTCTTGTGACAAGGCTACGCATTCATAACCTATAAACACAGAAGATCGCTTCACATTCTATACCCTAATTTACCTAAGTATTAGTAGAAATATAACAATTACTTATTTCAAAAACTAGGTCAGGCATTTTTAGCAATTTCCACTAGGACATAAATAAGTAGTAATATAGTTTTGTGTTAAATAAAAAGAATATATATAAAAAAAATAAAACAAATTATAAAAATACAATTAAAATGTATAAATAAAAATAGTATTACAGTAATATAGAGTGAATGAATTATATTTTCATATTGTAAATGTAGGTGTGAGGAATATGATTTCAGGTACATATAATATCTGGTATAGGACTAGGATCCAGACTGAAAATTTACGCAATGAAAATTATGCAACTAACACAATAAACATCTCAGTTTGTTTTCTGGTCAACCGATGACTAGCGATCACTGCTGGTTACTCACCAAGTTTGGTTTCCTTACAGAGGTATTTAGTCAGTAGACAAAAACAAACACAGCCATACCACAAACGTATACAGATCCCTTTTCAATGGGAATCAATTAACACAGACAATACACCTCGGTTTTCCCACTCTCTGAGCATGAGTGGTTTATCACGTTAGTTCTTCAGTAGCTAGAACTAATACAGGCTTTTACTGTGTACGGGGTCACGCTTCATATGCGAGTTTTACCCTAACTGATTATCCTTCTCGCACTTTCCTTTCTTCTTTTTTTACCTTCTTTCTTCATTTATACAAAACCGATAAACGGTAAATATGTCGTAAAGACAGAAACCGAACGGTACACACCGCGACGTAAACGGTAACATTATAAACATCCGTAGATTCTTGGTAGCAAGGTGTTAACTCACATACTGGGGCAATCCTTCGAGGAACCCGATTCTCTTGTTTTTTCCTGTGTTTTTTTTTCATATACAGTTTCCCACTTTCGTGCCACTGCTCTGCTAAGTTCCTACTTTCGCACTGAAGTCTTCCATTACAATTTTATAATGTGATTTTCTACTATACAAAATGATCTGTATCTCCTTGTATTGGACTTTTGCTTTAATTCTGTATGCGACATTCTTGGACCACATATCCGTATAACTTCTATCCTGGATCTCTTGTTTATCTTTATTACTACTCGTGCTATTCTATGTGAAATGCTGTCTATTTCTGTGATCTCGATATTCAATTATTTTTGTATTATAAAGCGAACGGCTATCGGTTTGCCATTTTTGCTCCTTTGAAGTAGAACGTACGCCCTGATGGTAGTTCCAACAGTTCTTCATTATTCCTCCGCACTTCTGATATTCCTATAATGCCCATTTAGTCCTCGTAAGTTCGTTTTAGACTTCCTCTAAGTTGTCCTCTCATGCAAGTGATTGACAATTAAGATGCCACGTATAAGTTCGTTCGAGTATCAGCGACGTGTCCTTGGCAGTCTATATTCTTAACTCGAGTATTTTGAACTTCTGATTTCCTGCAGGAATGACCGCTACAGTTGCCAGCTGCATTCCATCCTCTGGGCAATGAAGTTTTCATATGTTGTTTTCTTACTTGTGCATAACATCATGTGATTAGAAAGGAAGAGTGTGGACAGTTGAATCATCAAGCTGTTTTCAGTGGGGTTGGTGAGCAGTTCATTCATGTTCGTTCATCAAGCAGTTGCTTGAGTAGTAACATGCCACATAATGTAAACGTATGGATTGGACATTAAGTGTCTACCCCTGTCGGTCCCCTTAAGCCTGAGCAAGAGGAATTTAGATGTCTATTCCCAGTTAGTGGAAGATATTTTGGTGCGACAGTCCGGATTTTCCGGAACTGACTCCAATACTGTATTTATTGCTGACAAAGAGAAAAGAACTCACTTTGGAAATTAATTAAGTACACCAGTGTTTTGGAGCGAGATGGGAAGATAGCAAAAATATTCAGGAAAACATTCCGAAGAATCAGAGAGACGGTATAAATAGTGGTGTCACGAGGCCACTAGATCATCAGCGAATATGAGAATATTTGTTGCCAGATCAATGAGCGTCGAAGGCAAGAACAACAGATATTCACAAACAGATATGCACCAGGCCATCTGCCGGCCGCCCAGACTCCAGCGCCAAGCAGGCCCCTGGAACCTTTCCTTGTGAGAGCCAATCATTGATACAACATATGAGACGGTGAGTTCTACTTCTCCATCTTCCGTAATCATGGATCTAATTACAAAACAGCTTTGTAGAAAGAGGTGTAATAATTTCTATGCTATTCGTAACCCTCTTTATGTGTTCTAAAAGTACGCAGCAAACACCCAAGGATACAATTTCTCACCGTTGCCAGTTGAAGTAGGTTTCTGTGTTTCACACCAGGCAATGCCAGGCTGCTAGCAACCTATATTAGTAGATTCAAAATAACATAATGTTGGTAAACTAATTTAACCTGCTTTGCTACTCAATAGTGACATTAGAAATGAAGTAGTCACATATCCTTGAATTGAAAGAAATAAAAAATACAGAAAAGCTTCTTTTCCTGGCTGGGGAGCAAATATGTATTAAATTACAAACTGCTCAGACCACAGATCACGTTACTGAGATAATTCACTATTTAATAATGTAATTCACTGTTCTCAAGATACGTTTACTCTAATGGAAATAAAATATGAGATAATTAAAGCACGGGTATAATGGACCCATTTTGTGCTTCTCCGAAAATATGTAACAAAGTTAAGAATAATGGACATCAACGAAAATTAAAATCTTTGTGTTTATAAACACAGCCATCCACACATATAATAAAGAAATCCACACTAAAAAGTATAATACCAAATAAATTAATGTAAATATTGAGCAACAATACCATTACACTTTTCTGATAAAATATAATTCTATATCATAGTTATTGATTCACATAAATCACTAGTCAGTTCACTAGTTTCAAAGTATTTAATTTTTGTTCAACATGTGCTGACATCTATTTGGCATTTGAGGAACGATGCTTCAATATTGGATCAATGGAAATTGATTCCATTATTAACGATATTTTCAATTAGTACGGTACTTAAAACCTGTAAAAGTCTTTAAACTAAACAAATGCTTTTTAGTTATGATTTAACTAACATTTTGCGGATTCTTGTTAAATGTTTCAAATATAGAAACATAATTCATTTATACTTAGATAGGATATTCAACCGATATTTCTTTAATAACATTTTAGAATTTGTGTTTGTATAATAGTAACATAGGCTATATTTACTTCCAAGTAACATTGACTACCGGTAAATTATTTTAAATTGACAGTTTAGGCGTCGTGAACGCCAAGCTAAGTAATATTTTATTCAGTCGGAGGATATATTTCAATCAGTATTGGTTGATAATTTCGCTCTGTTTCAGGGAGCCCAAAATTTATTAGATTGTGTTTTAGTCGAAGTAATATTTCCTTGAAGTAATCCTCAGAATCCGATAAATCATGTCCTGTTTCGTACAAGCATTTTAGGCCCGTGGTGGAAACAATTCAAGTCAACTTTCTTTAGTTGACCGAACTTTTATCTCCCGCGAAATATAGTATTTGTTAGAGCGTCATCCAGCGAGCAATATTGTAAGGCAATGACAAGTGAATATTCCTTCCCACCTGAATTAATATTAACTCACTTTAGTGTTTAGTTCTTGCCGTGCTGCGTTCACGAAACTTTCAAAAGGTATTGTTCGCCCTCAAGTCGTTTTCGCTATTAATGTTGCAACGATTGCAATTAGTAAAAATGTCTTCACTAATTCAAACGTTGAAGCTTTTCTCTTTATATATGTGTTTGACTCTCATTTATCCAGATACATTTTCTCACTGGAAAAGTAAATCTCAAATTGAAATTGAAGCTGTGTTGCGACTAAACATTGTTGCAATATCGACTATAAAGACACTAAGGATTGGCGCCAACTTGTGATTAGAAAAGAGAGATAAAAAGAAATAATTTGATTAAAAAATCACTAAAATTGTTAGGTTCCACGTACGAGGAGACTTGAGTTGTTGAGCATCGAAATAGATTTTAAATAAATGGCTGCATGCTGTGCTCACGCGTTTCTGAAAAACTTATTAAATTTTGTAATTTTGGGCCATTTTAGTAACTACTAATAATTTCGTCCCGTTTCCATTCCCCCTAGATATGGGAGTTGTGACACGATATGATGATAGATTCTTAGGAGATTGATAACTAATATCTGTACCTAAGATGATCAGAGAAAGTATATACAATAAAATGATCAATTCTATCAGACACCTTAAAGAAGTCTTATTACGCAAGATGTGATGTGTAGTCTTTTTCAAGGCTTTTTCTGACTGTTATTCAAATATAAAATAGTCTTTGTCAAGTCTTTTCTTCACTCAACTGTCTTTATCAAGACTAGATTTATTGTCTTCTCTATATAACAGAATGTAAAACATCAGACGTATTGTTTTGCCAATTATTCAATACTAACAAAGGATTGCCAACAATATGAACACAACATTTACATTACAAGACACTAAATCATATAAAATATCAAATATTGTGGATATACTGCACCTACTAACCTAACATGTAAAATGAAATAATCGTCACTTGTATTAATGTATGAAAATTACCTTTGTTACTAGGATAGGCATTGAAGGGTTTTAAGATAAAACTTTAAAAGGAGAAGACGCCTGAGCTATCTGATTCATACGTCAAACGAAATATAATGGGAGCGATGATAATTCACGTTTTTGTATATGCGTAACCTCAAAATAACTAAAATATGACACGCAAGACCGATACAAACTAGAAGAAGCAAATTATTTATCGTCAAATTACTGTTTCAGCTTCAGTCTATACTTGGAAACATATTGTATCAATTTCAACCATAATTTTCTTACTATAATGAATCTCTAAAATTAAATAATGTTCTCCCAAAACGATTTTTCAGTTTATTTTGAATAATTCTCCTACGTAAAATAGCAATAAAATAGTTTCTGGGCAAAAAATTCTCAGCTACTGGACCTTCCTGTAGTCGCAGCACAACATACTGGTAAACTTTCTTGAAATCTGATGAGTAAGTATTTCTTGCACACAAGCGTAATTTCCGATATATATTTTTTGTTAAATGTTTAATACTGCTCGACCTGCCTCTAACCACAACCTAAGCTATGAAGCATTCGAGGATCAGAAATAAGAATAATCTTGAACATGTTAGGATTATGTCATTACTAAAATGGTAAGTCTTTGTTGAGATCCCATCAGTGACCTCGCTATTCTGAATATGTATAGATGAAAATAACTTAGCAATTCGCCACTAAATGACAGCGACGAGATAGGTCTTCAAACACATGTAATTAACAGTTCACATGTGGGATGTTAAATAAAATGAAGGTATTTTTGCTTTTATGCTATAAAATAACTTATTTCTTCCTTACGTTATGTACTTGATGTTATCAACAAGTAAGTTAAATAACACATCCTACGATCAGCCAAACAGTCTTTTTGAAGACCCATTTTCGCTTGATCGCAACATTTTCCCTTCATTGTGCGTGTTTTTCTTCTTTCTTGTTCGTGCTTTGTCGTAGATATTTTTTCGTCTTCGCCTTTCTTCAAAGAGTTTTATTTGTCCAGAAGACAATGAAGATTAGCCATACAGAACATACCTTTCATTGTTGTTTGGCGGGATTTTATCTTTATTGTTTCTTCATTTTATTACTGAATATTTCTTTGCATATTTTATTACATTATTTTCTTCAACAATTTTTCTTTTCGTTGAAAATCTTCGAAAACAAACAAAAAGATCTTATTGTTGTTTTATTTTTGTTGAAATTTTGGTGGTTAGCCACACCTCATTCCTCTCCCGATTGTATGATTTGATTCTCTTCCCTGATTGACTGAGGGCCATTCAGTAGTTAGAACAGCGCCGAGTAGGCAAAGCTGCGAAGACTTCTCGCTGCCTGCGAAAGTCATATTTAAAAGCAAATTATAAGACAGCCAGCGATTAAAAGTATAATAAAATGAACAGTAGCGTCGACTGGTAAATCATAGCAACTTTTGGGGAGCTGCTCATTCCGTTTTCCTTATAAAAGAAGTTGTGAATGGAATTCCTGCAGTTTGGCGTTTCTCACCCTCCATATTGACTTGAGCCAGGAGTGTAGACGAGATGGAGCATCTTAACAGAAGTTTCTTTTGTGTGAAGTGGTATTCATCTGCGTGTGAGATGATCAATGTGTGTGCAATGATTTCTTCTAGTTGTTCTGAAAAAAAAAAAATAATTTCAGTGTGGCTTGATACCCTCATTTCTGTGTGTGTACAAGTATTCAATGCTTTCTTCAGTATGAAAATTGTGTTGTTTTTCTGTGTAGTGGTGTCCACCGAAAGGGTGTCTGCTTAATTTGGGATGCGTCGGGTCCGGTTTTCTAAATTTAGTTATGAATGTGTAATGTCCTGACAGTCCTCTTTCTCTCCCAGAAACACAAGTCTGTTTCATCTACGTTCTGTTAGCAAAATTTTAGCACTGTAAATTTTGGTTCCTATGCTGGAAATTCTTAGTTTGCACTATAGTTGATGTGACCTTTCATATACAAGTTATTTTTCCGTTCAACATTTTTGTTCGCTCTTTCGGTACTGGTGTGTTTAAATTGCACGAAATTCATACATGTCCGTTTTTTATTAATCGTGAGATTCAACGTTTTCACTATGTTTTATTTTGATATTTTGCAAAGTTTAAATCTTCTACGTTACGTTCGCCAACCGTAAGTCAATCAGCTCAGGGAAACTCGTATTATATATTAATACCTAAACTAAACCCTAGTAGAAAATGTTTGTATTATTAGTATTGAAGGTTAGGCTGAATGAAGTTTAAAAATAGAAATTACATACGAAACGTTTTAGCAGCGTCTTAGAATATCAAACTAAATTGCTGCCCAGTAGCTACTTTGTAAAATACAAATGTTTTCGTTGAAAGAAATGTTATTCTTACGAATTGTGGAAATTTTCATTTAACTGTACTAAATAAAGTTTAGAATATCTACTACACTTTGAAAAGTAAAGTAACTTATCTTTTCTGGAAAATAAATATGTGAATTATATTTACTGTACTTGGACAGAGTTTTCATGTATATAATTAAATTACTCTTTTGTTATGTGAAATTCACAGCATCTTCAATGCTCATTTTGATGTTCGAGATATTCTCTTCGAAAACTTTTTTTCTAAAATTTCGGTAATCATCATTTTGACTTGCGTTTGTCATTTTAAAGCAAAAGTAAATTACACTTTACCAGATATTTTTTGTGTCAAGGATTTGATTATGATGTAGGAAGATTACCATCACTATGGTGTTGCAGGGAAAGTTCCCAACCTTTCACTATTGCAGTCCGCGAAGTGTTAAATTATTTATATGTGAGAAAGTAATTGCAGGTGAAGTTAAAGTTTGATATTTGATCCATGCTTCAGATATTTCTTTTGAGTAGTAACATTAGTTCAGTGCATCCAACTTTTCGTGTTTTATATTATCTAGTGCGCGGCAGTGTTGAGTCTTCTACTATTTTAGAACCTAGTTGCGTTAGGTCACTAAAATAGTTTTTGTGTGCTCTGTTTGGGTACTTCTTTAGGGTTTCTTACATGCTTGTTTTGTGTACTAGAGTACTGTATGTTCTGTCTTCGATGTGGCTGAAGCAGGGTACTGATGGGTTGGTATCCTCCCTGCCTTCAGGTCCTATAGCGTTTTTTTCTTTTGTTTTGTACCCTCTTCTGTGGCGTGATGTCGGCTTGTCTCCATGGTAAGTTTGGGTAAGCCTCCTTTTTGTAACAAGTGCCTCGGGCCCCTGTTTTGCTTATGAATATCGACTTTCATTGGAGCAGATCGTGGGGCATTACACACTAATCACGGGATACAAAACAGTCGAACGATATGTTATTCAAAACATACGAAGTAATAACAATGTGGAGTGTTTTTTTTTTTCTTTATTTTTTATATAGTGAAATCTTGTATAAGGTAGCGAAGATGCTTGGGAAACGAACTACCGGAAAGTGTTCTATGAAATCACTGCTTAATTAAAAACGTGATGTCATTATTTGTTCGTTTTTCAATAGAAGAAGAAGATTTATTTTTCATCCTTTGTTGCTAAGCAACGTAACCAAGAATATTGTTACGCTTCAGCGATTTGCACATACCACCCCCGCCAGTGGCAAATGTTTTTACACACAAATACTAAAGCTAAATTTCTTATCTAAAGAATACGATGAGCAAAATAACAGAGAAATAAATTTACAGCTGTTTATACGATTGAACTATATTTTAGTTACTATGTTTTAGACTTTTCTTGTTACTTATGGTCAACGCACAGCTGTATGGAATAACCCTATTACTAAATTCTTCTAGCTTCTTCCAGTGCAATGCAAAATTATTCGGTGAACTTGTCCTATACAAGTTGGTGCTGATAGTAAATGAATGTTCCACTTACTAGGACGCAGACATCTAATTAGGGTTGCTTAACAGATTCGCACACTTATCTGTAGATTGCCTCCACACTATTCTCCTACCATGTTGTATCAGCTCAAACCTGCTGAGTACAAAAGTAGAACACGGGATCGGGCGAATCACAAATGTCACTTTTACGGGACGTTGCATACAAATGCATAATATGTGAGTGAACCACGCACTTTTGTGCTGGTTTTCTCCATAAATGCACAGCAGCAAAGCTTCAAATAACTTCACACCACGAATTTCCTTTCGTGCCAATAAAAATTTACGTACATGTACTATTTTATTGGTATCATTCTGTTAATAATTAATTGCCTGAACTGCAAATTACTATCTAAAACTGGTTAAATGAAAGTTGGCTACATTTAGCGGATAATCATGTACGTAGCCGAATGCAGGCCACGTAGTAATTCGGTGTTTAAATTTATATTCAGTTTTTTTTGCGCTGCACGAATATTCTCGTGATCATAATTTATAGGCAAAATAAAAATCTCGAGATAATTCGTGATCTTAAGTTAAGCGGTTAATTACGCACCTACACCTTACATCTGAGGGCACAAGTCACATTCACCGAATTGATAAATTCCATTCATAATGCACACGAAGAGGTTTAAACACATGTTTTGTATTTCTGTAAGTGATAGATCTAATGCCTCCGATATAAAGCATTTGCCAATTTATGACGGTGGTTTTAAAACTGACTGTGCACGCGCTGTCATGTAAAAGTTTGTCTTCAATTTTCGCAATTACAAAGTCATCCAAAAAGAATGATTGTGCAAGGTAGGTAAAATTAAGAATCAGGTAGTAACTTTCACATTTGCACTGTAACTTGATGCGATTTAATTTTGTTCCGATGAAAGGACATTTTAAAAAGCAACAGAAGATGACTAACAATAGTTTGTAATATTAAAGTGGAACGTAAAGGAAACGAATGAAGTACGTCTGTGCAAAGCTAACTGTAAGTATTACTGATCTTTATACTATAGCTTCATTGCTAATGAGAATGTCTAATTATTTAATTGTGATTTATGTCCTCAACGAGCTCGTGAACGTCTTTCGATGGAGATTTAGAGTTCTTATAAAGTGGGCTCAGAATCACTGTATTCGAAATCCCTCGCGGGGTATGAACCCGTTCTCATGCACACAAAAGGCGAGCGTTCTAACCACCATTTCATCCGGGATCCCCTTATGAATATATCGTCGATTTAAGGCATACGAGCTTAAGCTGTAAGGAAATCCAGTATACTTACACTATTTCACATTGAACGCGACGATAACATTTAAGTTGGAAATAAAATTCGAATCATAAGAAGAAATACGACATCAGAAGTAGTAGCCTAGACTATTAATATACTAACAATATTAAAGTATCGAAGATTTCAATAAGTTTTGAAATTAAGACAACTTTTGAGAAAGCTACAGCGCCAATTTTAAAATAAAAGTTACGATACTTCTACAACAACGTCTCGTGTAATGTATTTGCTCACGTCTTCAGTAAATGGCTATGCGTAGTTCAAAGTCTGCATCTAGATCCTCAAGATATGTTTTCAAATATATCAAATATAGGTCATATAAATTCATAACTTTCATCAATACATTGTGATGGAGATTATTTTAAAAGTTCACTTATCCTCCTTCCCATACCGCCCACTTCAAAGAGAAAAATGTCACAAATTCCAGGTCATGTTGATGCTCAATTATAGGTAACAACCATCACAATTTAAAGTCTCAGCCAACAATCTCTCTATTAACATAGAAAACTATAACTGTCTCACATATTTTAAGATAGTCATTTCAAATAACAGCTAGCTCAAGTGCTTACGAACACCACACGTGCAGGCAATAACAACATTCTTGCGAAAACCCAACTTCTCTTTCAGTGTGTGGAAAATAAGCCACCAGTTACGCGGACAATAACATCAGCTTTTTACAAACATCCCCAGAGAAGCATGTGATATCCAAATATTAGACAAATGTATACAATAACAACTATTGGGTTCAGAGAAGTACAAGATTTATAGAGTAAAGGGTACGATAGATTCTACTGGTCATTTCAGCGAAAAATATGAGGCACAATTCCCTCGAGACGTATTAAAAGAACAATGTATTGGATTATTGCAGACGCAGCCAAATATGAAATTTCTGTCACAGAAATACGTGCTCTGTTTCTCATTAGAACAAAAATAGTAAAATCTGTTTTATATAAGATAAGTAACAGTTAATATGAAGCAGGAGCATAAAACACAAATTTGTACTTCTCCAAAAATATTTAAATTTAGTCGTGGAACAGAAAACAAACTAACATCAATCAGCGATATTTCCATTTTCTTGTATATTTAAATATAAATGCGTATCTTCATAATTGCAAACCAGTTTTCCAATTCATTTTCACGACATAATTAAAAGTTTATTTAGGCAAATGTATAATATATACTAAATCTATAATATACCAGATTAAGGTTTGAGAAAATTTCAACAAATTGCAGGCGGCTTGCTTTTTTCTAAGATACTACTCACATGATATTTACCGCCATCTACGGACAAAATCGCTAAATAAGATTACTCTGACCAAAGAGTTTGTTACTTTGTAATATTTGGGAAAATTTTATGATCGAAATTATATTTATTTACACAACATTAGAATCGAAAAAGAACTAAACCTGAAGAGTTTTAATATTTCTAGAAAGTTGCATTATGCCAATAGTAACATAGAAGAACAAGCCAAACCAAAATTGGATATCTTCAGTTCAAATCTTAGACATTAATTTTGAAATTTGTTTACCGAAAGTGTTAATATTTCAATTTTTAAAATTTATTTTTAAATGCCTTTCTTCTATAACGAATAGGTAAGTTAGCTTCATAATGAACACATTAAAATACACTAACTAACTAACTCTATGGCTTATGGAACTCACAAGTTCATCGCCGCAGTAACAAACAAACGCCATTGGATTCTATCCTGGGCAATATCAAGACAGTTTTCATCACGAACACCTACTTCTCGATCTGTTCTAATATTGTCCTCCCAACGACGTCTCGGTCTTTCTAATGGCCTCCTTCCATCCGGCTTTCCAACCAGGATATAATATAATCTTCGTTTTTCCCCCATCCGAGCTACATGGCCTGTTCACCTTAGTCGTCGCGATTTCATTATTCTCACAATATCTGGTGAATCGTACAGTCCGTGGAGTTCTTCATTATGCAGTCTCCTCCACTCTAAAGTCATCTCGTCCCTTTTCGGCCCGTACATCTTTCTCAAAACCTTATTTTCAAATACACGTAATTTAAGTTCGTCTACTAAGGTCATACTCCAACTTTCGCAGCCGTAAAGTATTACTGGCAGAATGAATAACCGTTCTGTATATTTTCAATTTCAATTTCCTTGATATTAATCGCGACGTTAGAAGTTTTTGGACTGAATAAAAACATACGTTCCCAGATATTTTTAATTTGTTTACTTTCTCTATGACCTCATCCCTAATTCTAATGTTTTTATTTCCTTCATTCCCTGTGTTTCGGCTTGTTATCATGTATTTTGTTTTATCTATGTTTACCTGTAGACCTATCTCATCGCACGCTTCTACTAAGATATCGATGTTGCTTTGTAGTGCATCTATGTCGTCCCCTATTAAATCTACATCATCCGCGTATACAAACAGTTGATTCAAACCATTCAATGATAGTCCCTTTTTGTCCCATTTAATTTTTAAAATCGCATATTCTAACGCAAAGTTAAACAGTAGTGGGGACAAGGCATCGCCTTGTTTCAATCCGTTGCGAATCTTGAAACTATCTGACAAACTACCTATCCGTACTCTGCTTATGGGGTCGTTGAGACACATCTTCACTAGTTGAACCAATTTTTTTCGGAATTTCAGATCGTATCAGGATACTGTATAACTTTTCCCTTTTGATAGAATCATATGCTTTCTTAAATCAATGAATAGCTGATGAACCGTTCCATTGTATTCCCATTTCTTCTCCAAAATTTGTCTCAAGGCAAAACTCTGGTTCAACGTGGATCTGTTTCTTCTAAATCCACATTGGTGATCTCCAATTATTTCATCTACGTATACACTTAGGCGTGTTAACTTAATACCGATTTATGGCCTTTTTTGTAAATCGGAACTATTATTGAGGTTTTCCATTCCTTTGGGAGCTCCTCATTTCTGCATGTAGCACTTATCAATGTATGTAGCTCCTTGATTAGTGCCATTCCTCCTTCTTTAATTAATTCGGCTGGAATATTGTCTATTCCTGGTGATTTGAAATTATTCAATTTCTTTACCGACATTTCGATCTCGATCTCGCTAGGTTCGGGAATTCACGGTTCTGCGGTATGGATTTCAAATTCCTTTGTTTGTTCCCCGTTGTGTACATTAAGAAGTTTGTCGAAATAAGTTTTACACACATCGACAATTTTAGTCGGATCCGCCTGAAGATCTCCACGTTCATTTGTAATCATTCCAAACCTAGGCTGGTAACCTTTTCCTAACGAGTTCACCCCTTTGTAAAAATATTCTCTTCTCTGTTCCACTAATGTTCTCATTTTAGCCGCCACCTGAAGGGCATGGGGGGAAATATGGTACCCCACATTGAACATGAATTCTTATATTACGTTAGGAAAATTCATTGTGTCATGTCGGGATTTATGACTTCTCATAAAACAAATTCCCAATATGATGTTATCTCTCATAAAAGAAATTGCCAATATGTTGTCATCTCTTGCTTTTAACTTCAATTGTTTCCACAGTTCAGCTTATATGAGTGTTGTGATTGTATTTCTGTACCCAAATCAGTTTTATGTTTAAATTGAGCGCTAACATTGTTTCTCAACATGCCCTTTAAATAAATAATTGTTACAAAGAGTTAAGCTACCTTCAAGGAAAAAAGAACAGTTTACTACTAGTGTACGCAGTAAAGTATTTGGTACCCCATCTTGAAAATTTAAACTGACTTTTCAAAAGTACATCTGTTATAGGGAATCAAATACATGTATGTGCTAACTTATATTGAATTGCAAACTGTGAAAAATAAAAGTAATTCCCGTCACTGAACGTAAATTCCTTAAGGAGCAAATAACCAAATTTACTCTTTTCAATAGTAACTTAGAATGCAAGGAAACGAAAGAATTTAAAAAGAGAAAATATCGGCTAATCTCATAAGTAATGTCGTATTTTTCACCATGAGGAAAAGAACATTAACTTACCTGGAACACTACCATTAATCAGGAAAATAGTCTCCACTCCATCAGATTTCACAACACTCTGCCATCTGTCAACTAGTTGTTGAATCCAACGCTGAAAAATATCACCGGATTTGGAGCAAAGAACTGTGTCACTACTCATCGCACGTCATCCTCATTTTGCAGTGATTTTCCAGGAAGTTTTGCAGGTTGCGAAAAAATACAGTAAGTAGTCTCTTGATGCAAGTTCTGGCGAAAACGCCGGGTGGGGGAGTTACTCTCTGCCATATTTTTCGATCTTAGAAAAGGATCTTCTTTCCGCGTGTGGGAGCACGTTCACACCGTGGATGAGAACACCCTAACGATTAACCAGAGCAGGACGTTTCTCCAACAATGCAGTCGCTATGCGTTAAAGCTCTACCAGTAGACATCTGCATTGATGGCCTGGTTACGTGGCTTGAGTTTAAAATGGATTATGAAACGGATATTTATCCAAACACTCCACTTTATTTTGCAGTGGCGGAAATCCTGTTTTGTCAAAGTTCCTGCCGCCTCCCTTTAGGTACCCGCTGTTGTTTGTGTGTAATGTTATACTAGAGGACATAATTTTCATAACCCGTCATCATTCCGTCCAGAAATAGCTCACGTCTGTGACGGGCCAGCAGAAAACTGCAGATGGCAATTCCCTGCTGCTTCTGTTGAGCCATTAGTGCATTTAGTGCCGATTTTGCGAGTTTCGACACGTACCAAAAGTCCTGTACGTGAAGATGAGCGGTTGAATAAGTGACATGGGTGTCGCTGGCCAGTTCGTCAAGAGTTTGCATTGAATTTGCCTTCATCGCTGCTCGCAGAGCATCGTTGTCCTGTTACATACTATCCTTTCCCGTGGCTTCCCCAGACCGAAACCTTTGGAACTACATCTGGCATTTTCACAGCATTATGTCCATATACGGCATATTGATGTTCCGTTCCGCTGAACTGGCTGCATGTCTCTGCTGAAACTCATACAGTATGACATTTCGTATATGGTTCTCTGACACTGCCATGAAAAACATGCACACTTACAAAACGTAGAGTTGACCGTTCTCCTTCTATACACTGCTGCACAATCAAATGTCATATATGACTCAGCTATGGGACTACTTGACTATCAGCTCGTCATAATGTTTCAATGCAGCGACCATCGCACATACTATATTACTTATGGGATGTGCCAAAAAAAAGGTACGTAAAGTTTCAAAAATGCATGTTGTTTGCCAAAAATATTATATATCTTCTGATAAGATATATAGGTGAAGACTGATGAAACTGCTATTGAAGAAACAAAATATCATCACCAGAAATGCTATTAAAACTTAATGCTACTGATTTAGCGAGTGATCACTTTGGTTTATTTGATAGGGTGACAGCGGATGTTGTTTCAAGGTTTTTACTACAAGGGTTTATATACTGAATCTGACAATGTTTGTAGTGTTAGAAGAAAATTAGAAGAGAGAAAAAACAGAGTCGTTGCACATTACAAGCCGAATGTGAAAGTTCGCCTAATATTCTATATTTCGACGGTACGAAGGAGGAACATTTTAAACTAAAAAGTAGATGATAAAATTACTGTTACTTTATTTAGATTTAGGGTATCATCAAAATATCGTGATTGTACTACTATTATTACCTGCAAACTCGATGTTTCCCAGTATACATGAATACAAAAATTTTAATTTTTAGTAAGCCGTTCATTTGCAACGTGAAATATCACTCAATTTGCCCGGGTAATAATAATGTAATGCAATATTTATTAAAGTGTTATGAACAGCATGGTTGCAATACAGCACTAAGTCATACAAGATACATATAGATGTGAGGGGGCGTTTTCACAAAACTCTGTATCTGCATTTTCTACACGTTTCACGTTTTAACATAATCTAATGATTTTAAGTCAGGAGAATCGAATGTTGCTATCAGAATTAAGCTAAGCTTGATAAATACGTCAGTACATAGAAGTTCAAATATTATATTTGATGACGCCTATAAGGGAGTTTATAATAGGAAATAGCTCTCCTGAAAAAAAAAACACAAGTGTTTGTAGATACAGAGCTTTGTGCAAACGCTCTTCATATGCAGATAGAAATACAGATACACAAGAATTTCGTAAATAAAGACGTTTGATAGTAATATAGATTTTAACATATTAGTTGTTGAACAAATATTTAAAAAAAAAAAGTACAATCTTTGTCAGAAACAGTTAATTATTTATGATGCCTCGTTCTGTATAAGGGAACAGCAAATTCCAAATTTTCTGTTTATGGTCTAAATTTGAGACTTATTTATGACATTTAGGCATTAATGCTTAGGCCGGGATAGGGGAGGGAAAAGCATCCGTTGAGGTGTAGGCCAGGGCCTATGCTGTAGGTGCCATCCCAGCATTTGCTCGGTGTGATTGAGGAAAATTATGGAAAACCGTTAGTCAGGATGGTCGACCGGTAAATTTCAGTTATACAAATTCCAGATTAAAACGGTCGGAAAAGGCCCGGACCCCAAACCTTTTCCCGACCACCAGGAAGCAGGTGGGGCCTCGGTTATTCCCGACCATCAATAATAGACGAGGACCCGCTCTTTCTTCGACCACAAGGAAATGCACTGGGATCCGCCTTTTTTCGACCTGAGGCAATGCGCGAGCGCCAATTCTATTCCCACCATCAAGGGTTGGGAGATCGTCGGGGTTTCACTCATATACCTGCGACCCGATGTGAACTTGTGGCTGTACGCTGACCTTTCCCCAACTATTTTCCAACTAATAGTCTGGGTCCCGCATATGCCCGACGACGGCCCGAACAAAAAAGGCCCGACATTGGCCGTCGTGGTCGGTATTTGGCTTGCTGAGAAAGGTTTCGCAAGTGCATGAGCTAAATTATCATGAAACCTATTGATTTTATGGATCTATATTACGAAAGACACTAATTCATATGGCAATAAGAAATGAGTGGCTGACCATCCTGACTGAGGTTTTTTTTTCGGGATTATACTTTCGACGCAGGCTCTGGCCAACACCTTTCCAAATCTTTTCCCTTCCCTTATACTGGGCTGAGCCTGATATGCTTATAACCATAAGCAGAAACTTTAATTTTAATTCCTCCGAACCTTATGGTCAGGGAGTTTATTATACTTTTTTTTTGGCAGCGTGTCTGGGTTCTCAACCGTAGTAAAGTAAAGTGTGGTTTAAATCTTATCTTACTACACCTCGCAAGTTCCGTGATAATTTACGAAGAAAATAGCAATAAATGGGAATAACTTAATTTGCACAGAGCGACGTTAATGGGAAACAACCGATGTTCAGGTTTTGTTTTTTGCTAACGATAGCTCCCTCTTAAGGGTACTCCTTATATGAGGAAATTGATATTACAGGAGAAGTGAGGGGGCTCTCAACAAACTCAACTGAATGCAAGGAATGCTGAGACTGAAAGAATGTATTTTCAAATATTAGTGTTAGAAACAAAATATGCTGTTGTCAAAAGTACAACGGCCACTTATAGTTCGAGTTTACAAGTGCAGAATGTCGAATTATTTCACGCCTTGCCTGGTGGGAGAAGCACTATGTTAGGGCAGTTAACAAAACTGAATGGTGTTCCATTTTTTGTTTGTCTTTTATTTTCACAATCTTATATTGTAAACCAGTGTTAAATAGTAATGGAGACAAAGCATCGATACTGTTTCAATCCACTTCGAATCCCGATACTGTCATATTCTGTTTCTTCTATTCGTGGGGTCGCTAAGTCCTATCCTCAGTAGCAGAACAAACTCTTTGGAATTTTAGACTGTACATCACTGGAAGTAAACAATATCAGATTTAAATCGTATTTTCGACTGTTCTTCGGCTTTATTTTTCAATTAAATTTTGCATATGTGTCTGTTTGTATAAGGGGTACAAATCATGTTGGGTCCAGATAGAAATGTGTCTACTTAAGAACTACTTAAGTGTAAGAACTACTTAAAGAAACTAATTTGAATAACAAGCACGCGTACGCTATATAAAGAATCAATAAAACCTGTGTGATAAAGGTGTCCAAGTAACGTTACTACTTATCAATAATATTAAATTAATAAAGTTTTTTGCATATAAACAATGAGAATGTACGCAGAAAGTTTGACCATTATTTTCAGTTCTACATTTCAGTTAAAATGTACCCTTTTTGAGCATGAGTTTATAGCATTTATTTTATAGTTCTATTTTCTTCTATCATGCTGTACCAAATTTCTAGTCAATTTAGAAACAAGAAGAAATGACTCTTTGTGACATCTGCTGGATTTTTGTATAGTGGTATTTATTATCGCTCTTAGGTGTTAATAATAAAGTTGTAGATACTATCTAAAGTGATTGCTTCAGGTGTTGTTTTCATCACCAAAACCACAGGCGTTTGTTCAAGAATTTTTGAGAACCAAGAACAAATTCCAAATGAATAAACTAAACGCCAGATAGTTCGAAAAAGAATGGCCAAACTGCATCAAGCATATTTAGCCCTTTCTGTCTCCTGTGTTACGAGACGGGAATAAATATGATCAATTCGGGTCTATGACCACAGTAACAAGTGGTCTTTTCACCATATTAAGTGTAGCTGGAAGTATTGCAGTCATGTGTGCAACATGTATGAACAGTTTAGTTTATGGCAATTCTGTCGTATGAGTTCAAACTGGAAGATTTGGCAACCAAAAGTATCGTAACGCAATGCTGGCATGCGACTTGGCCCGGGAAGGACTTGGCCACCCGAATACCCGAAAATTTTGCAGGTAACGTCTATTGCTACCTGGAGGACTTCCTCCAAATCTCCAAACGTGGTAATATTATAACCACATGAGCTTCTCTTCCTTAGAATTGTATTTGTCAGTTTGTTATGAGGCTGAAAAGTTGTTGAATTGGAGACAATGAGATACTGAAATACGAACGGGTCCCCAAAACCTACTGGTAGAGTAAGGGTGACACATTTTCATTTGCAACATAAGCAGAAGTTGACAGATTCACGATTATCCTCTAGTTTTCCTTGCCCTTTCTCTAAGTCTCTGTGTTCCAACCACCCAGCAAAATCTACTCTTGGATCCCCGATTGAAGGTGGTCCTTCAGACCAACTCGGTCCTCATCTCCACGGAGGTCATTTAACATCTTGCTTGTTGCTGATACATTTGCTTTCAGTCCGCCTCGGGCAGACATACCTTGAGAAAATCTTTTGTTCGAAGATAGAGGACAGAGATCAAGGTAGATAAGGTAGCTTTAAGCGTAAATGGTCTCATGAGTTCACAACCTTTATTAGCTCTATTGCGGGTGCGATCAAAAATAAAATCATAGTTTCTAAATAAACTGCTGCAAACATACATGCATTTATTCTAATGTTAGTTATATTTATACGTCAAGAAATGAAAGAATATAATTTTCGCCAGTTATAATTAGTAGAGATGTTTGTACAAAACAACAGAAGTGGTTTACGTTTTTATCATCTTTGGAATAAATGGTAAAGGGAGAGATTACAATATGCACCTGACGAAATCACTCAACATCTACGAAACACCACTTACCATACCAGCAGAAAACGTCAAATATTTATCAAAACCTGACAATTCAGGGGCACGTTGGATGCCCTCGGTCCACTGGGGCATACAAACAACCGGACAGAAAAGAGTTACAAATTATATAATTATAAATTAAAAATTAACTCATTCACTGTAGAAAAACAATTGAGACAAGAAACGAAGGAGAGAAAGACATACGCCATAGTTGCTGGTTCACACTGGATAATCCCATGGAGGAGGGTGGATGTTGTAAGCACTAAAGAGACATCCGGAAGAAAGAATAAGACTTCTTTAAGACAAACTGAAGGATGAAAAAAGTGTCAAGAAAGCTAACAGGAAAACATAACGCCAAATTGGTTATAAATCTGGAGATATTGTGCTCAAGTTAAATCATAATAACAACATGCAAACATATTTGTCATGCATAGAATAATATATCTGTCGACAAATCGGCATAAAAGCACACACTCGGTACTAGAAAGTTTGCTCGTAAATGGAAAACTAAAGTGAATTATTATTCTATACTCTCCTGAGAATATAAAATCATACCTTATTACGAAACTACAGCGATCACCAAGGTCCGCATGTCCCCTGAAGACGGTTGGCTGAAATCTGAAAGGAACTACCAACCAAAATTCCTAACCTATCTCTCTCTCTACAATTTTACCTACATAAGTTAATCAGCATTTACAGTATGTAATAAATAATATCACTTGAGCGTACTAACGAAGACTACTTCTCGAAGAAGAAATATATCATAATGTCGGGGAATAATCTCTACGAAACAGGGACCCGGAATTCACTTCAAGTCCCAAATAGAATCGTATTACTTCATAAGAGATGTTAAAGATAATGTTATACGATAAAAATCCTAACTCACCACTTCCTATCAGAGGAGGCCGACCTAGTCCTAAATGTTTAGTACCCACTATAGTTTCAAGGGTTATTGTCAACTTAAACGGCGCAAGCTAAAACGCAGAGGAAAGTATTTTAAAAAAAACTGTAAAGAAATTATTGTACTGCCTACGCATAAAAATAATAAAGGAAATGCTTTAGATTCAGTTCAAGTAATCTAACACGCTTGTTTAACAAAACTCGCATTCCGAATACAAAAATAAAATTCAGTGCAAAGGTTCTAGCAAAATAAATACATTGCTACCAACATTTTACTTGTACTATGAATCAAATACTTTATATGAATATATAGTCGACACTTAATCAGTTTCATCTTTACATCTTTATTCAGAAAGCAGAAAATTGGGGGAAAAATCAACATAAATACGTTACATTATAAGATGAAATCTGCGAAATATGTTTTTCTATGCACATATATTAATGGGCCACTATATCTCAGCAATAAAGATACATAAGGCACTGGTCAAATATTCATAAAATAACATTTTTAACGTTTAATACGAGCAGAAGCAATTGTAAATAAAAGAGTTCCCAACACTCGTTTGATGTATTTCTTAACTTTGAAAATTTACTGTGAACGTGATGAAGTTGAAATTGATGTATTACAACGACTTGAAAAAGTTGCATTTTTGCCATCTTGAAAATATAAGGGTTATGAACAATATTCATATTGCTTTATTTGTCAATTTGTACGATTAAATAGCAATCTACATCACATAAACCCAATTATTTGACGACATTGCTTGCAACCAAAGGAAAACTAAAGCACAAGAAATTAATTTGTACTAAACGGTGACATTGAGTCAACCTAATTACCTGTGCACAATTTAGTTTAGAATTCACAAATGACGAGTAGATTTAATTAAATGCGCAGTGAACAAAAGGTCTAGGTTAGAAAATTTAAAAACAAAATGACCCTGAAAAGATTCCGCAATTAACTGAAACTATAACTCATATACAATGCATACTGTTTGAGCTATTAATTTTGTATACGTATTATCTTTATAAACAGGGCGCCCAGAAAGCAATAACAATGAATGTTAATGAAAATCAATGCTATCAGTCTTTAACAAATTACAAAATAAATCTGTTTCACACAACAATTTCAATCTGACACGAGTATTATGTAGCCCTAAAGGGAAAACGAATACAAACCAACTTGATCGTTTGTACAAGACCTGTTGAAACATTATCGTTGTAAAAATATGCCAACTAAAGTTGTGCCAGTAAAAGTATCATGTGGGCATAGTAAATGTAAAGTGTGAATGATAGATGAAATTTAAATGAATATATTACATTCAGTTGGGTTAATTACAGCAGAAAATCCATAACTCTGGTTATTAAATTAGCTGCTCATACTCGCTGAGTGGATTAGAGTACATCGTTGATATGTATAGTGGTTTTGTTGCTGGTAAACTGAAATTAGCAGTGGCATCCTAAAAGGATTTTGTAAAGAGATAGGTAAGATCTCTTTATATGCTTGTATTTTTGAATTTACTAGAATGGCTACCTTTCCACTAGCTTCGTTACTATCATTTCTCAAGATGGTATATATCCTGTTGTTTGCAGTATGAACTTATTGTTAAGTTTTGTTTCATTCAAAATTATAATGTCATATATTATGATTGATTGTAGTTGCAAGGTGCCCTGTTTTTCCCCTAATTCCGTTAATGTTTCCAAACAAAATTGTTAGTTTGTTTTTAAAGAGTATGTTTGCGGTACTGTTTCTTTTATTGTCCATTTTCAGGATCAATTTTTTACTGCTATTTCATTGTAGTTAGTTTTTGAAGAAATCTTCTGTACTGACATGTATATGACCATCTATTAACTCAATGATATTGTAACGTCAATTTAGGAATTCTCCTGATGGACCTTTAATAATTTGATTTATTTGTGCCAGTAATTATGGTTCTTGGAGAATGTATCAAAGTCAGAATTGATAAAAGTCATTTGACCATTTTGTCTCTGTGTCCTTGTAAAATATTGCTTACCTTTTGCTCAAAGTTCATATTACCGTTCGTGGAATTATCATCAGATATGTTTGCATTTTCTACTGTATTTTGCGTGTTTTTTCAGACGTGGATATTCTTACCTGGTTTGAATATTAGGAGGTGCTCTGCATATTTTTGCGGGAATATGGGTTCGTCTTTTCTTAGGTCTTAGTTGTCATATTGCTGCAGCAGTACTGTATACATTATTTAGTATATATAGGCAAAAGCACCCAATGATGATATCCTAACAGTTAATTAAGATAGTTACGATGGCACATAAAAAGCGACCTTCAACAAAAAGTAAGAAGAAACTGAAGAAAAGAAAACGGCTGACTTGAAATATCCCCTTTTGCCAGAAATCAATCTGTAGCAAGAGGTACTAGAATGAAGGAGCAACTGGAAGCGATTAAAACAAATGATCGTCGAAGGGTAAACATATTCAGATACTGACTGTGAAAAACTAAATATTGTACAGCTTCAATTAATATACAATGTTATAACGATATGTATAGTTCCCACAACAATACTGTATGGTGCCCTACGTCAATTTCTAACAATATGTATAGTTGTTGTAAATGTATAGCATGATAATTCAACTATGCATTGTTGTATATTTAGTTATAATACATAACAAAACATATTTATAATTCTTCAAACAAGAATTATACCTTAAAATATTGTTCACAATATTATCATAATGACGATACAGGATTAGCGAGACTTGTTTTGTAGCTCATAGATTTTCTGTTCCAAATTCAACAAAGATAAATAGGATTTTATGGTTTCCTACGATTATATTATATTTTTAATCTTTTGGTACATTTAGAGCTGCCATAAAAGCTCGTTTTCGGAAAGGGAAACGAGAAATTTGGAAACTTGGGTTTGGTTTTCCACAATGTCTGCATTACAAATGCCAATTTGATTTTTTATAATATATTTTACGATTAAAAGGGCATCGCGAGACACAATAATTGTGCCATGCGCCTCCTACCCCATCAGATACGCAAGAAGATTTTTGAACTTTCAAAATTTTAATTAAACTCATTCTTTCTCGTTGCGTAATTGCACTATACTGTAATAGCCACGTTTCAGTAGCAAAGTGCATCAGCTAAATAAGTGATAACATATGTTGTGCGTATGAAGTTTAAAGGATGGTGTTTTTCTTTGAATTGCATTTTTTTTTGTCTTTTACCATCTTTTTATCACGCCGGTTTGGAATAGATACGGGAGTCGGAAGATATTGTCATTATTATTTCTGGTACCATCCGAATTTGTTTGGTGAATCTAAGGGAAAGACTCGAAAACTTCAGACAGGAGTTCCGATTCGATGCCTCTTACCTATCCATGGGCTATCCGAATCCCACTGCATTACTGTCTCGACAATGGAGGCTGGGTTCTGTTCCTTGCAGTGCTACCATAAGACATTTCAGACCGAAGTATTTATTTTTGCTAATATATGTCGTATGATGCTATTGCAGACAAGATTATATACTTCTATTTATGTACTGCACTGCCTGGAAGTTAATCAGTGTTAAAATACATTCTACTACTAATAATAATGATGATTGACAAAAAGGAGGAAGTAGTACAATTAATCGACGTTTTCTTCTCACCTATTTACAATATCAGATAACCACTAATAACTAGAAAATATCAAGATCTGGCAAATGAAATCAAGAAATTGTTGAAGGAAAGAAGGTATTTTTCAACATTCCGCCCACTAATTTCGATTACAGAAAAAATATCAGAATCAACTAAGCATC
Source organism: Lepisma saccharinum (assembly GCA_022664845.1). Classification (NCBI taxonomy): domain Eukaryota; kingdom Metazoa; phylum Arthropoda; class Insecta; order Zygentoma; family Lepismatidae; genus Lepisma; species Lepisma saccharinum. Next base: position 19,323 of record JAGDQP010003540.1, on the reverse strand, counting down.
AATTAGAAGCACAAGAAATAGGTGCTTTTAAATTTTCTCAGTTTGTGTTACTTGCTATGTGATCAGAAATTTGTTTGTTGAAAATCTTAACTGAACTGTAGAATATCCATTTGCTCTGTGCTTTGAGAGATAAACACATAACATTATTTTGGGGTGGAGCCATGGTGATGATACTAGTTTCGTCATTAGGAGGTCTACAACAAGCTATCGGAATAAGTGCCACTCCTGAATTTTGTGCTTTTTAGTGCTAATATGTGCGCACTATCCCATATTTTGTGCACACTCAGTTTAGCCAAGAAATCGAAGACGATGTGGTTGGGCTTATTACCAAAACCAAAAACAATGTGGCTGGTTCAACATCACGCTGGCCCAACCACAACAAGATATCGGATCAAGAACCTTTTCAAGGTTTTGTGCGTACTTTGTGCTGATTTGTGTATTCTATCCCATATTTTGTGTACATTCGTTTTAGCCCAGAAATCGAAAACAAAGTGGTTAGGCCAGAGTGAAGTTGACCATCGGTGTAAAATTTACTCCAACATTTAGTGTATAGTTTGTGTTAATTTGTTCACACTATCCAATATTTTTGCATCCTGTGTTTAGACCATTATTGGAAAAATAAAGTTGGGCAACCTCACGCTGGCCCAACCGCAACAAGCTATCAGAAATCCACTCCAAGATTAACTGCATCTTTAGTAGTAATTTGTTCACAGTGTCACATATTTTGTGCACTGTAATCTTAGCCCTCATAAGGGAGAGAAAGTACATGAGGTAACTTCACGATGGTCCAACTGCAGCGAGAAATAGTACTGAAAACCACTCCAGGATTTAGTTAATGTCTTGTGTCAATTTGTGTACACTATTTCATATTTTGTGGACGCTATGTTTAGCCCAGAAAAGGAAAATATTGTTGTGGGACTAACTTCAGGCTGACTTAATTACAATAGGCAATCGGAATAACAGCAACTCCGAGATTTTGTGCTAGTTTTTAAACTAGCACAATAATGAATTAGAAACTCTTTGTTTCAAAATAATAATATTACAAATCACTCAGTATATAAGCTGTGTTTATGGATCATTCATACTCTAAGGAAGCCAATCAATATTTACAATGGCGAATTGCCTTTGTGAGTAAGTATGAGTATGACATTTGAGAAACTAAAATATGCCTTGAATCTTGCAAAAGATTTTCAATGTCAGGTTCCAATCTAATTTTTAATAAAATATTGGCGAAAGTAAATGTGGCTTGTGGTTCGGAAAGTCGTGTCTTTTCTGAAAATGAAAAAACACGATTTGAGAGAATGGAATAACGTGGCGGCGCTGCTAACCTTGTCTCGAAAATCTGCTTACTACAATAACCAGGGTTCTGATCGTGTGACATAATCGCGGCTACCAGCACATTAGTCCGGATGATTAAGTTACTATTTTTATGAATTTGAGAATTTATCTGTACTTTGGAGTTAAACTGCACTAAAGGGTGCGTCAGATATTTGAGAACACACATTATATAAGTGACACAACTATCACACGTCATAGTTACAAATCCTTTTCTGTTGCAACTGAACACGACATTACCTAGACTAACCCCGGAAATTAAGAATCAGGTTGTTATCCTATCCTTGGCTGCGAAACGCTGCATTTCTGAAAGTCGTACGGTCATTCGTTTTCAAAGTTCGGAGAGAACTGAGGGCTACTACGGGTAGTTTGGCAACCGTATTCGACAGGAAACGACATTATCTTTGCTCTGACATTCTCAGGAGGCCAGAATTCGTCAATTCTGTACTTGTGCCCAACCTGCCGTCGACAAATCCATCAGGACATTCGCCAGGGAGTTACAGGTTGACGATGCCACTATCCGACGCGTGGTTCATGAGGACTTTCGTTACAACCCGTACTTGATGCTGCGAAAAGTGTTTTTCTCCTAGAGAACCAAGGTGAAACGCCTGACCAGAACCAAGTGCCTCCTGAACAAGCTGAAATATCCGGAGGAGCAAAGAATTTTATGTTGTTTTTTTTTTCGATGGGAAAATCTTTGACCAGAGCCAGGAGATGAACCGAAAAAATAATCGGTAGCTTAGTAAAGGCCGCAAGGAGATTTCGACCGTCATGCACACCAAATTTGCAGCTCATCAATGATTGGGGAGGTCGTGAGTAGTGAAGGCGACGTGATGTTTCCACGTTTCTTCCTTCAAGGTACCAGATGCAACGCCGTTGCTTACACCGAAGCGTTGAACAGAGTTATGAAGCTCTGGATTACTGATGTAGCACGTGGGAGGCCGTATGTTTTTCAGCAAGCCCCCGCACTATCCGACATAGCTCATACAACTCAAGAATGGATGACCAAAAATTTTCATGGCCATATCACTCCCAACATGTTGACCTCCATCTCCCCAGACGTTAACCTAATGGACTATTATGTGTGGGATGTGGTTGGGAGGAACTCTTAGAGGCATCCCCACCACATCGTTGCGGTTCTCAGGGCAGCTGTTGTGGATGCAATTTGAAAAATTCCCAAGCCCATCTCATTATTGCCTGCATGTGGTTTCGGCAGCGTGTAGAGGCTGTTATTGCATCTGACGGCGGTTTCATTGAATTATGTCGTCCACTGTGTATGTGGTCACCTGTACAAATGTTAAAAGATAGCAAATGCTCCATCTCTATTGTCTGTGCCTTTTTCTCAGCGGACGTGAATTTGTTTTAAATACCCACCACCCACTTTATGTCATTTTTTGCAAATCTCGATCTCGTTGGTTAGTCCTGTAGACTTGATCACACTCTTTCACATTATTGCGATATAGTGTTGTAATAATGATTGCCAACTCTGCTAGAAAACAAACAATGACATTTCCCTCTATATCTCCAAGAAGAGCGTGCTGAAATCAACAAAACTATTTTCTCAGAACGAGTTTAAGAAGAAAGTGATAGTGCCGTTTAACTCCGAGATACATATAGGCTATGTGAAAGCATGGAATTTGGTATTAAAATAAATTATAACAAACTAGTTACTTTAATCACTGTAAGCATTAGAAAGGTGTACACTGAGCCGCCATATTGAAATATGGCCTCAAAAGTTATGTGTGTTTTTTTTTGCTATAACTTTTAACTGAGTGATCCTAGTTTAATTTTCTTCTTCTTAAGTCTCTCATCATTTAATACCACAAATGTACATTTTAGGAGTTATTTATTTTAAGCTTTGTTTATATTGGTAGCATAAATTCTGAAAAATAAGTTGTTTTGCTACAAATTTTGAGTCCTGTTGTAATTTTTGTTTTATTACGTTCTTGGTAGTTTAATTCCCGAAATATAAATTATATCTCAGAAATTATTTGAGGTGTTTTATGTATTTGTGGCATTTACACTGAGTAAATGGTCAGGGATTAGAGAGTATATAATTGCCAGTTCGCATAAGCGACAATAGTTTCAATTAATAGCGATAATTGCATGGCAGTGGCACCTGGTGACCGGCAGGAAAACTATCTACCGGGTCAACGACCGTTCATAATGGATTTCATAATGGGCTCTCTTTGTCTTTGGGAAATGAAAAAAAAATGTTATTTCATCTCTGTCAATATTTCGACTCAGGAAGCAGTACAAAGTCTTATTTATAATGTGTTGACATTAGTTATGTTTGTTAGTGGATTGCACTGTAGAATATATAGTAAATGCAAATAATCTAAATGTTGCTCCAACAACTTCAAGGAACCACAACCCCACGGATCAGCGGTCGTAGGTCTACCATACTCCCACTTCTGACGTTACTGTTGTGGTGTGAGCCTTTCTGTGTGAGAGGACGCGTGCTTTCCGAATAGGAAAGAAGTTCGCCGAAGCTTTGTTACCGGCCAGCTACGGTGTGTTCTTGGTCAAGTAACAAGGATTAGCCTAGTCCTTGGTTGTAGTTCACCTGCCTACCTGAAGATGACACGACTGTAGTTCGATAGTACTCCCACCTATAGTTAATACGTTCAACTCGCTTCAGCTGGCTGTCCTATACTCCCTAGTCCTTGAAATGGTCCTACGAAGATATGAAACTATACCTATTGACTAAATGATCCTGCTCTAGTTTTCGTTTTCAACTGTTCATAATTTAAGTGTCTAAATGCAAATTATAACGAATTAATTATTGCATGCGTTGTCAGCGTTAGCAGCGTGCTCTCTGAACCCTATATTGGTAAATAGCAACAAAAATCAGCCTTTGGCTATATCTATTTTAGTGTGAATTGTCCTACTACGATATCGTAAATTGTACATCATTTAATACCCCACAGAAAAGGTTATAATATGTTTTTGGCTAAAACAATTAACAAGAAAACTTAAAAGGCTTTTTATGCAGATTATTTTATTTTTTGTAGATTTAATATTTAATATTATTTAACTTTCAAGCTTTATATTATAAATATTTAAAATTAGCTGCTCACTTATTTCAACAGAATTTCCTTGCTTTCTTTCTCTGATGTGTGTATTTTTCCAGTAGTTTAAACACGAGGCCTATTTTTATTCTAAAATAACTAACACATCAGAACTAAGTATCACATAGCACAGCTGATAGCATTTGATACTTATAAGGATCAAAATTGTACATCTGTAACACGTAGACATTCCCGAGCTCAAAGGAAACCATTTCCATTACTTTAGGTCGCTACATATACTGAAAAACCCTTTAAAAGAAAATGGTTTACTTTCTATTTCACCTTGGCTTATCAGTATCTTATCATCGAGTGTTAAGTTTATCAGTGGATAGGTTACTCCCAATTTCTCATTTTCAATATTACAATCGGAAACGATAGAAAACTGGTATCGACGGTATATGGCGGAAAATCATTCACCCCTTACCTACAACTCTTAAAATACCTATTTGGGTAAAACGAACAAACTAACTGAGGTGTACGCTTTTAAACCAAATAACTTATCAAAGGAATAAAAGAAATCGAACGGCTAGTTCTCCAATTACAGGCAAATAATTATTATGGCGGCCATTTACCAGCATGGAGTTTGGAAACCATTTCGACGGTCCCTACACACTAAAATCAAAAGAGCGGATTCCGCTCAAATCGAGCGGAAAAAGTGACCACTCGCTTAGAGCGAATTTTCATCGGAGCAAAGATGAGAAATTTCCGCTCGAAAAAAGAGCGAAAATCTGTGGTAGTCTATTTCAATGGAAACCTATATACTTTATTTGTATAGATGAATTTCCATCTATTCAGATATAATTTACATCTTGTGAACATGAAAACGACGCAATAAAATGTACAGAAGTGCGAAAGGGAGCATTAATTCATATGCACTAAAAAGAAAAGTACTGTATTTGTGAATGAAAATGAGTAAAATAATAATAACCTGGAGGAGATTTGAACCCGGTACCGTTCGATCAGCTATCCAACGCGTTAACCCCTCATCCCCTCAACCAAGGGTCCAACTGCGAGAATGCGTCCTCGGAATTGTTTCTTTCGTCTCGTCAGGTACTTGATTACAACGTTGAAAGATTTCTTGTACGTACATATCTTACTCCTGACGTATTTTGGTGTATTTTGCTAACAGAAAAGTTTTAAAGTTCTGTTTTCTCATTTTTAACTGTACATAACGCTATAAATTTCACAGTATTGCTTAGTCTTTCGATAACCTTTGTTTTTTACAAATGGCGAAGACCAATATTGACTAGTAGCTATGCCCATGATGCATTGCAAATCGCTCTAAAAAGAGTGGAATTCAAACCGATCTACAAAGATGAGAAAATTCACTCCTAAACGATGAGAAATTGAAGCACCAAATCACTCTAAAAAGATGAGAAATCGCTCTTTCACCTTTGACGACTCAATAGAAACCGCTCTTTTAAGAGTGAAAAAATAAATTACATCGAGAAGAGCGAAATTTCATCTTGAAAGAGTACATTTTCCATCCAACGCGATAATGTTTTGTTAGAAACCACTCTTTTTCGATCGAAAAATCCTCTCGAAAAGGAGCGGTCCCGCTTTTCCATCTAAAAAGAGTGTAAATTCCGCTCTTTTGATTTACTGTGTAAACGCGTAAAATAGAAGTATGCTGAGTATCATCCTCTTACATAAGAAATGCACAATTTTAGACATATCGTCTGAACTGCATATGAAATTTCCTATTTGAAGTTGTGAGAAGACGTGATGGCGTTCGCATAGTGCCTCCGTCTAAAAGGTACCTTCTGTATTTGTCATACATTCGGAAAGATAAAACAATTCTAGTTTCAAATTTAATGTTTTATATAAGTTAGGATGATTTTCCTTATTAGAACAAAAGGAGCAATGCCCTTGGTGTATTTTGATTATCATATTCCATAAATGTTTGAGAAAATCAAGCAATTGATGTGTTTCTTACATCGTTTTACATAAAATCAAATGATATGCATAGTAGAAAACATGGAAAATGAAACCATATTGTAATGTACATTTATTAATTTGGAATTTAAATAAGGAATTACAGAATATTCTACATTGCTTTCTTTTTTATTTCTAGGCTAAACCCAAAATTATTGTTTTCTATTTCTGGGCTAAATCGAGCGTGCACAAAATATGGGATAGTGGGCAGTAATTTGCAAAAAATATGCACAAAACCTTACTGTGGTTTTTATTCGGACAGCTTGATGTGGTTGGGTCAAAGTGATGTTCAAACAACAACATTACTTCAAAATTCTTGACGAAACTGAATGTGTAAAAAATATGGAATAGTGCGTACAAGTTGGTAGAATATGTGCACTAAGCCGTGGAGTGGTTTTCATTCCGATATCTTCATGTGGTTGGGACAGGCTGATGTTGAACCAACAACATTTTTTCTATATCTGGGCTAAACACTACACTATTTTTTTTCGATTTCTGAGCTAAACCGAGCGTTCACAAAATATGGGATGGTGTGCACAAATTAGCACAAAATATGCACAAAATGCTGGTGTGGTTTTGTTTTTAAAAGCTTGATGCGGTTGGGCCAATTTCACGTACCTCAGTTTTTCTCTCACTTTTCCCGTTTTCTCTTACTTTGTTCATTTATACATTTCTCCCATCATCATCCATTCGTCCTAAGCGAAATTCCCCTTCGCGCATATGTTCCTCCAGTAGTCCAAGAAAATTCTCATAGCGTGACTTCACATGTTAACAAGAATCTGTGCGAGTTCGTCACGAATCGTTTAAGTTTTTTATTTATATCATGTCGACTATGATACACTTTGCTTCTAAGAGGATCCCACAATAAAAATACATAGACAGTCAAATCAGGGGGACTTGGAGCCATTGCATGTTTTGCATTCGGAAATTACTTGGTGATGAAACAACTTGCGTAGAGCTACGTGGGGTACTTGCAGTATGTGACGTTGACGTCTTCTTGAAACTACATTTATTCACAATTGTGGAACATAACAGCAAAGTGATCAGTCCTGAAGGTCACCGCGAGCCTATCGACATATGAAAAAAAAAGATATACGTTGATCCACGATAGCATGGCGCACGACACGGTTACTTTGTTGCCGTTACATGCACGATTCATTAAAGTTATGATTTTGTCAACTTTTCGGATCTGTTGGTGTAAATGTTTAGCAGTTAGGAAACAAGATACTACCAGTGCATAAAACATGTGGACGGAATATCCACATTATATCACAGTGAAAGTTACTCTTAAAAAGTGAAGTGTGGTGCTTATTTGGAAGGAATGTTTGGAAGGTTCTCGAAGATGGCGACTCATGACGAGACTGTATGACTTTAATTTTTAAAAAATAACGGTAGATAAACAATATATATCAACATTTACGTTTATTACAAAGTGCATAGCAAAAGGTTTGCAAAGGCCTGCGGTTTATTAAATAAAAACAACTAATAATGCTTTAAATATTAGATATTTCAATAATAATGTAATTAGTCTTCCTTACCTTTCTTTTCTCGACATTTCTTTTCCATTGTTCTGGATGTCTCCGTCTCTTCCTAGAGTTACAGTTTGTCGTGACATTTTCCCTGTTCTCACTCACTTTAGTCTTACTTGTACTTTGGTTAGGCTCATCGACGACACCGACATGTCCTTCAAATAATATAATAGCCTTTCCTGGATTATCGTTGTCCATTTTACACTTTTAATAGAACTGTTCACAAAGCAAACTTAAAAACGAACACGCTGGCCGGTTTGTTTACTTACATAAGACAATAATTGCCTTCTCGTACTTTCCTTTTCACGAGACTGCCATCGAAACAAAAACAAACGATAGCCGCTCCAGTAATGCCAACCTAAACATCCAAACGGCGACGATGATTTGAAGTCACACCCTGCTAAAGACCGCAGTTTTTAAAAAAAGTAAAACGTGTGGCAAGACGAAGATAATATAAAATTTATGCGTCATTCATCATGAAAACGACGACTTATCCCGTTCTGCAACCGTACTCTTGTCGGCGAACAAGAGTCCGTAAGACTTGGTCTCTTTTGCAACTGATTACGAATTTGGCCGTTGCAGCCAAACGCGTTGAAGACTTGGCCGCCTTTGCACCCGCGCGAGATTTTCAAACTGCATTTTAAGTGGCTTCGGGCCGTTTTTGGATCCTAATAAATATCATTCGATAGCCAGTGAAAACCACTACCAAATAGTGCTTCTAACTCATTTTTCATTTTTTGGTCACTTGGCCGCGTTTGCATCTGGGCTATTCAAATAATGAAGTAAAGTAAAGTAAATAATAATATCTTTGAAAACAAGTCCCACCCTTCCTCAAAGAACCCCAATTCCCCTCCCCCCTGGGGTGAAATTGTCTGATTTCATCACTACTCATTCACTAAATTTGTGCTCATAGTCTGACGATTGAATATTACGTTTGTCAGTGATATTGTTTTCTCCAGTTCAGTATGGTATAGTTTTTTGATCAATAATTCTATGTTGTTTTTAAATATCCTCTACAGCTTTCCAGAATTGTGTTTGATAGTCTCATATGTTCCTCACCACGTATATACAAAGATGATTGTTTTACTTTGATTTTATTTAAGAGACAATTAAATGTTGTATGTTCTACTCTTGCTAAATACATGAATACTATTACTCTCGAATGTAAAAAATAAAAACACTGGCAACGCTGTATCAACACTTTTTCTTGTTCACCAACTCGCGCGACAAGTCGTACTTGCATAGAAAGGTACAAACAAAACCGCGCGGCAGGCGAATTCCTTGTCGAGCGACAGAATCGCTGTGCATACAACGAGCCTAAATGATAAACTTAAAAAGCTTTCTTACGATCATGAACCGCTAGTAAAACGTTAAATCTAGTAATAACCATCGACTTGAAACAAGCGTGTATATGAATATTTTACAACCTACATAAACTCAAGCGTTTTTTTTCAGCATGCATTTTTCTTATGAATAAAAAACTTTCAAAAGCTTAGAATTATTTAACAACAGACTATGAAATCGTTTATAACTAAGAACCTGGAATTGAGACTTAGCAAGGACAATTGATCGTCTCGTTTCTGCTACAAACAATTCCATTGATCAGTCCATAGAATATTTACAATTAGAAAGGTTCTTTGGACATCAATATTTTGTGTCTGGCATAGCTAATGCTAAGCTCACAATCACCTCAATGTTCTTACACTCGAACTCTACAGTTTGAAATGTATTACATGTTCCCTGGTGATAACTAGAAACTGTAAAAATGGCATAAAACATGTGAGTACGTTTTTATTATCTGCTATGCACTGCCAAGTAAGTATTAGAAGTTATTTGAGCTACACCAACATTTAACATTTTAAGTAAAATGGACAAAATAGTCAATTTATTTCTAATAGGAATATGACGAGACATTTGGCGTCCCGTTATCATTTTGTCGGGACAACGGGACATGTAACAAGAGAAAATGACAGTCCTGTTATAAACGGGACATCTGGTCACCCTAGACAAGTCCATCTACAATTAGTTAAAGAATGATGTGGTACATTTACTGTATAGTTTAAACACGTTTTTCGGATAATTCGAATTTTGCGGAATCATCCCAGGAAACACATTTACAATCACAAATTAGTTGCGAGCGATGACGGATTCGAGAATGGTGGGTTAGATTTCTTTTATTCTATGAACGTAACGTTTCTTTTGATAATATAGTGATACTTCTGCCATCAGGTGGAGGTTCCGGCTCTGTACACTGCACAGCGATTGCAATTAAAACACCCTCCTCGAGTGATAACATAGGAAAACTTTTCGTTTTGCATTACAATTGAATAATTATATATTTCATTCTTTACATGTTCTGAATTGCAATAAGGGATTTCTCATTATTATGTTAGCTTATTTGTACAAATTTGGCTGAGCATATCTAATTTTAATACCAAACTAGATTTTCACAATTCACCAGGTTCAATAAACCAATTTCCGACGGAATGCATATTTGACATAGATAATAATTAATAATAAACAGTCAGTTTATTACTTTAAGATCAAAATTATGTATTTGCAAGAATTAATTAGATTTGGGCTACTCATATTTACGATTAAACTCAGAAACAAAATGACTTCCTTTACTGCTTTTTCCATTCCAATGGTTATTTAACCTTGCAAGGTTTACATATTAAATTTTTTTAGCACATTAATTTGAATTAATATTTATTTAGCATGCAGCGCCCTCTATGTTATATATAGTTGAATATGTTCCTGATCTAACTACAACTGTATAATATACACCAGTAATCGAAATTCCCCGCAGCTAAACATTAAGGTTTATTAAACTTGTACTTATAAATAATACATATAAACTAGGTTGCGGAAGAGTTTCCAAATTCAGACAATAATGTTAAATATTCCACAAGTTCAAACTTGAAAATGGTGGCACTTGACGAAACTTATTGTTCAATATGAATTTTAATAGAAGAAAATGACGACAGGAACTTCTCTTAACATGATAGGCCTATGCTTGAAGCACGCCGAATTGTTGTTGAGCACAAGGGAAAATCATGACGTTATCACACCTCCGGTGGAAGTAAAATTCACAAAACTTAGACATTTGGCCCTCTCTTGCCCTAGCAGCATAGAAGTTTGTTGATAAATTGTTTATATTCTAAATGTGTTTCCTAGAGGGTCTAAAATGGCATTAGGTTTTCAATATCTTTGAACTAAACTGGTCAGTACTGGTTCTTTCAAATGTTCTTTCAAAACATATTCACAAAAATAATATGGGAGGAGCAAACTGCAATATTTTGTATCATTATTGAAATCATTGGTAAGTATTTCACCTTGGGCCACGAATTTTTGCATATAGATAGTTTATGATTCAAATCGATTGTAGTTCCTTGTATAGTAACTAATATAAGCAGTAAATGACGACGTGCTTCTTTAATGGCCCGATGTGTCTTGTTCGCAGCTGTCATGTGGGCACGTACACCTATCCAGTGCAGCATACATTTCATCCTTTGAACACAACATGTTTTCTTCCATTCTTCGTTAGTGGAATATCTTTAAAAATCGATTACGTATCATAAGTTATTATTCTTCAAGTTTGTAAAAACGTTACCTAATTTACCGCTTCTGTAATCGTTGTTATACTACAGAAGGTAGCGGGAGTATATAAAGTCCATCCACACTTGATCTAACATAAGGCTATCTGAATAACAAATATTCCAAATATTAATATTTCAGCTCTAAAGAGATCACGATTGTCTAGGGTTCACTCACACTAATAAAAGGCAATAACATAATTATGTTGTATAAGATTGTTATTCTACATTTACTTATTATAATACTGACGTTTACCATTTTACATAATTTTAGGATCACCCATGTCTTATTCCGGCTTCGGTCCGAAAGATACAACTAACATAATTATCAATGTAAAAAAACTGGGCTACTTTTCTGTTTTAATTTACAATACCTAAAAGCATGCTTGGAAAAAGTTCCAACCCATCCCGGTAGCAGGAGTATCACGGTTTCAACCAGTCCCGGCTGTTATTTGATATAAGTTGCAAGATATTTCACCTTGAAAGGAGTTTACCTCAAGCTTGAGGTGTCTTATGTTTTGTATTCAGTTAAAGGTCGATCCGACTGAAAACAAAATGACCGAACCAGTTGTTGAAAGCGCACGAGAAAGCCAGTAGCCTGTCGTACGGAGTCGCCATCGCAAAAGTGAGTTCTGTGCATCATGGCTTCAAAGGCCAACCGGTTTGGTAGGGCTACGTACCCTAGTTGCACTTTTCCACGGCAAATATTCAGTGTGAAAAATTAAAAAATAGTGCATTGCCTTGGAAGTCTATCAAAAACATAATTAATGAGCAAGAAATCCAAGAATTCCCAGCTATTCAATCAACTACGAACGGGACTAGGAAGCAAGCGTGCACTGTAATGACGCTGTCTGTGTTTCATAGTTTGCCTCGAATTGTCCTCCAGAAAATTTCCCTCCGCAACGCCTGATGGCCACACGACTCCACGTGGCACAGTAAACTGTGAACCGCAACCTGCGTGAGAAGTTGAATCTCCGAAAGGTTTTTTAAAGTCGTGGACATTACCAAGTGCAGCCCATCGATGTAACAGAAAGACCAACATCAGCTGGCGCCTCTACGAACGCAATTCATCCGAGGGAAATGTGAAGTATGTGACCACACTAGATGAGGCATGTCTGTATTTATTAGACTGTGGCAAAACTTGAGCCATCAATTACACTTGACGCGATGCAAAATTGGAAAGCATCTTTCCCGAAGGTATTCATGGTTATCACGGAATACGGCTATCAAGGCAAGTTAACTATTCGTCAGGTTCCTAAACACTGTAAGATCAACTATACCTTCCTTCCACAACATATCATGACCCAAATTTAAACCGACGACCTGCCTCATCTATATGGAAATGCCATCTATCAAGTCTCTGTACATACGGATAATGCATTAACCCGTTACTAGCTGCAACATATGCGCAAGACACCGGTTCAGGAAACTCCATTTCACTACGTATCGATGAAGTCACCAGATGTCAGTTCTATGGATTTCTGCGGTTTTGGCCCACTAAAAAGGGCACTTTCATCTCGTCACGTTATCACTCTCCGGGGCCTGTGGAAAGTCCGTGAGGAGGAGTGGAAGAGGCTTCCACATCCTATAATTCGACGTAGTCTTCTACAATGAACGTTACGGTTGCATAGCTATCGCCAGGACAAATGGGGATCACATTGTGAGCAACAGATTGTGGTCCAGTGAATTTTCGTAAGGTAGGTGCTAGTTCAAAATTGGACACATGTATGCGGATCGGCATTATTGCTTCGAAAACACTCAATACGAAATGTCAGTTCTGAAGTGTTATGATTGCAGAAGTAGATTATAACCTACGTTTTGATATTGAATATTTGTTGTTTCCTATCACTCACGCTATAGTCGCTAGTATTGGGTCCTCTATAGGTATTCGCTGGAACTTATTGCTATCCTTTTTTCTTCTCGATTTCAAAATTATTTATATTAATTTCATTAAACATCTCGTTCCCAATAAAATTATGTATATTATCGAGGACCAAAGTAATAACGTTTGCGCGATCCAGATGTTAGGCAATAATTTCGGGTTTTGTTGTCTGGTTTAACATCGTATACGTTATCCTGCCATCCTGAACCCTATTTCATTAACCATTTCCTCTGTATGAACTGTTTCGTTTCTTTTTATAACAGGTTTTCTTTCTTCATTAACAGAAGATGAAGTTACGATCAAGAATCAAACAGCCAGTCTCACTGATGTAAAGTGATTGGTTTTATAGGAACGCAACTTTGCTTGTTGGACCTTGCCTCGAATTCACAACATCAATGCATCATACCAAGAAACTGTATTACTACTTTCCTTGAAGAGTTCACAGAGAAAGGAATTTGTTACTGAGATGTTTGCTCTGATTTTAAGGTGTTAATCTATTCAGGCAGATACAAAGTATTGAATGTCAGCCAATGAAAGCTGTAGTGAGTCAAACTATTCGGTGAATACTCGCATGAAAACTTAGCATGTATTGACCAACACACGGGATTATATCCAATAAACGCGTTTGAACAGGTGATTCTCATATCAAGTAGTCAATGAACATTATCTTACACGCGAAAAACCTTTTTACCCACAATTCTCGCTTAAATAAATTGCGTCATATATCTTGGGTGCCGTTCTCAGAAAGTTAATATAGCCATTGTCTCGTTACACACACCTGCATTGACTGTCTTGGGAGAACAAACTTAATGAGTACATACTAAAATAATATTGATCGCTGGTGACTGAGATTTAAATATACTGCATTACATTTCTCGAAGTATCCCATTTATTTTATCCGTCTTAAATCTAAATACAAATGCCTTATAAATTACCATAAACATAATTAAATATTCATTTTAATTTCCCGATATTCTGAATTTAAAACATTTAACCTGCAAAAGAGTTCAAGCATAATTTTATAAACTTTTCCTTTCAAAGGAAATCAAATATGACGTAGCTGAAGCACGGGATTAATGCACCCATTAAGTGCTTCTTTAAAAATAGCTATCTCGCTTCTCCAACAATGAAAAATAACCAATAAATCTTATCTTCATTTCTATAAGATATCCTTTTAATGACTCCACAAGATAGAATTAATCACTCAAAAAAATGTGCTGGTTTAAATATAATATGTTAATACTAAATACATTTCTTTGAAAAATATATTCAGATTTCCGTTCTGATTGCTCTTCCTAATTCGTTAGTTAGCTGGTATTACAAATATTGAATTGCATCCAATGCGCACTGAAATCTCTCAGGAATTTAAATATTGCACTTCCTTAATTATTTTCGGGATGGAAGGAAATCGTTTTCTTGGTTATTTCTCTGCACTTGTGGGTAGGCGGTGCAGAATTGTCCAACGTTATGTACAGTCGCTGAATGGTGGGATAGCAGGTAGATCATAGATCAATTCACTGGAGATTGAGGTTCACTCAACAGTTAACACATGGCTCGTGCTTGTTATTTAGAAATAGAATGACGTCAGCGTATTTTGATTGTGCTTAGGAATGGATAACTCTGCTGCTTTTTCGTAGCATTGATAGTAGTTGCTAAATGCCCATATATGTTAAAATTGCAGTTTAGAGGAAACGTATCTAAATGCGAGTCATTTATTCCAAAATTTGAAAGAGCTTTGTAAAACCAGCATTCTAAACAAACATATTGATCGCTAGCCGGTTATCTGTGCAATACAACTACTGTTAGCACTTGCCACAGAACGGTAGTTCATTTATAACATGCAGAATTTATTGTAAGTAACTACCAGAGTCTGAACTACCTGGTGGGTATGGAACAGTAGATCAAAATATATTTAAATCAAAGACGTATAAATCCATTTCCACGTTAAAATTACAACCCGTGTCAGATAGTACGATAGATTCTCTGAAACGAAGCTTAAACCACAAAGCGAAAACTTGATCCAGCTATACTAAAGCTTAAACTAAGGCGAAAGCAAGAGAATGTTACATATAATATTAAATCCAGACATTGATACTGTTCAACGTTTTATAGTGTACAAATTTAGAAGATAAAATATATACAACACCAGAATAACGAAGAATTTCTCCAGGGAATAAGAAGTTAATACTCAGACATCTGAGTGAGAAAACTTGCATTCTAGTATAAGTAGTGTAAGGGGCACAAACTAGTCGTATATCTCTACCACTCCAAGTAACTCAGTCACAGGCTTCTGCGCTAATGTGAAACTGCCACAGTAAATATGGTGACAAGGAAATGAGTATAGAAGAAATATACAGTTAATGGAGGAACCACTTGTACCCTACGACAATCGAAATGCAAAAAAACATGCTATAAAATATTCTGGAATGTTACCATGTTAATGAAGAAGGAAGATACTCTCAGGCTAATCACACAAGAAAAGAGGAACTTAACAAGAAGAGAGATCGGTCCAATCGACACTGACCAAAAATAACACCTAATATCCTACTGTTTCCATATACTGCCAAGAAGTCTTAGGCATATAAAGACTCAAATGCAATGCAGGAACAAAGAACAGACCAGAACGAATGGAACTACACGGAAAGAAATTAGTTTTAACTAAGTCAAGATTTTGCTAGGTTGATGACCAAAAGGGTTGCCCATAACCTACTGGTTGTTTACCACAACCCTTTCGAGACATGAAAGTACCTAATTCTGTAGGTAAATGGTAACCCATTGAAAAGGTTTAACAGAAATCAGGGTAAAAACAACCAATTCGTGGGTAGTCAGTTACCTTCACGATTGGTACAAGAAGGAATAAACCAACAACACGGTTAATTTAAACAACATGATTAACCCACTGCTCGGTTATGCTAACCGTTTAATGTGCAGGTAAATTTAACATTCTGAGAATTAGTTATTTTTTAACCTTGATGAGGGTTAGCTGAACCGAGTCTCATCTATACGAGATGGCGGTCTGAAGGGCTTCCACATGGAAGTTTTGTACCAACGCCAAAACGTTAAGGTAAAGCTTAGGAGGTAATCTAGCAACCCTAAATCTAGGAATGTAGTGCTATATAATTATTATTAATATTCTATTGATGAGAAAGTGTAATATGCAACATTGAGATTCATATAATGAATATCACAGTAGCGCAACTTGTGAAATATACGCATTATCGATTATAAACTTCAAGTGTTCGGTGGTGTAGTCGTTAGCGCTTCGGATTACAACGCATGAGGTCCCCGGTTCGATCCCAGCCCGCCGCGCATTTTTTCTTTTTTTCAAAGATAACTATAATAAGCTACATATAGTGTAAATCATAACAATAACTTGCTTCCAGACGATTTTACCACAATTTTTTTTTTACAAATTTTCGTTGGGATGGGTTAAAATAACTAAATACAGTTGTTTATCATAACCCTTTAAAATAACCTACGTGGAGGGTTAAATCAACCCACTGGATCTAACCTTTTTAGCTGGGTTGTGGTAACCTTGTACTTATTAGGCTCTATATTTACCAACTCACTCTGTTACATTAACCGATTTTTGGGTTGCTAGTAACCTTTTATTTCTTTCCGTGTATGTGGAAAAAGAACGTTCATAAAATCAAACCCACAGTAAGGACACAAAAGTGGAAAGAATCTACCTTTCTGGAAAAAAACAAAATCAAGGAGCAGCCGGTCTGATCAGCCACTGGCAGGGAGTTGCTTAAAGGCAATCTATATAGTAAACAAATAGTTATTACAAGGACAGCTGAACATATAAACAATTCTTCTATATATCTTGCTCATTGCACTTAGCATATCAGATACTGTAAAATGAGGAAAATATCCTTTACTAACGGAGAATCTAGCAAGTATATAACCATGTAAGGCTAGCGCTCCATGCCTAATCTCACACTGAAATATACAGATAGGAACGGTCAACAATTTGTGTTATTAAATTCTGATTCTTTTTAAATTATTAGCAACATATCAGACAGTAATTGGCACCAGTGTCATTAACTTTGTACAATTAGGAACATGAAAATTAAAATGATGCGGATAATGAAAAGGAACAATTTGGCGGAAAAGAACATTTTACAGGAGAGACGAAAAATGTGATCAGTGTTTATGCGTTTTATCTTATGTTTTTTTTAACTTTCCAAAGAACATTTAACTACAGTTTTCATTTCTTAAATATGAAGGATTTTTATATATAATACAATTTTGTTTAGCACAGTTTAATCTCGTTTTCCTCAAAATTCATATTATCCGTAAATTACATTCAATTTTTATAACTCAGTCAAAATGTAAGATAATTTTTATAATTTTGGCTGCAAATTGTTAGGAATTATATTGCCAATACAAAACAGTCAATAACTCAATTTTAACAAATTCCGACAAATTGTCCATTTTCATTTTCCGCACCACATGAATATGTTTTTATTTTTGTTTGTATGTAAACTTTTCGGAGTTTAATATTACATTAATTTGCATAATAAAATTCTGAGAGCAATTGGTACCTACCATTATTAACCTTGAAAGTTTCATATGTGAACATTTACGAATGGCAGTAAAACCTTGAAAGTTTTTAAATTTAAATATCACTTAAGGAAAAATTGAAATATCATATGGAAATTAGTACATATAATGAATCAATTCCTAACAAATTCATAAGCATCATAAAGAAAGAAAAGAGATCCAGCTTTCTGTAGCCACATTCACTGTGATATAAACATGTCGTGGAGGGTTTACTTCACCCACAACCAAAGAAAAACTATAGTTCTGCAAACAGTTGTTGAACAAATTGAATCAATTTACTCAAAGTCTTATTATTTCACTAGACAAAAGGAAACTGCCAATAACTATTTGGGTGCCGACAACTTTTTGGTTTCCACTAGAAAGTTCTGCCGTTGTATAGTAGACACAATATAGATATCCGTACTATATAATCTATGCAAAAACAGTTTTCCATCGACGTGAAATAAGCTACTTTTAATTACTTTGTGACACTGTTTTTGCTTGTTCCATTTGCTTCCATATACCTTTCTCATTTTCTTGACATGAGCCGTAGAAGCCTAAGGTAATAAATTCAAACTCAATTGTTCTTTTTTCCTTATGATACCATTTTAGTTATTATCTTTCTCTTTTCATCCTTTCTCTGTGTTTCTGTATGTTATTATATATTTTCTTTTCCTATGTTCATATGTATTCACATGTCCTTGCAAGCTTCTATTAGTATTCTATGTTACTTTATAGTATATACGGCATACCAGGTGTATGCATAAGTTTTTGCTGTTTTTTTGGTAAAGAAAACACGTAATTTTCAAGGGAAATTAATTTTGTTTTATTCAAAAGATTGGCCATCGGCTTCTACACCTTTCGTCCATCTTTCAGGTAATTGATGCATACCATGCCAGAAAAACTGCTTATCTTTTGCGGCAAACCATTCGTCGCGTCATTTTCCAACGTCTTCGAAATTGCTGAACTACTGCTCTGCGAGCGCGTGCCCCATTGATGCGAAGAGGTGATAGTCAGATGGCGCCAGGTCTGGGAAATACGGCGGGTGCGGAAGGATGTCCCATCCAAGCGATTTCAAGGTGTCTTGCACTGCTTATGCTGTGTGAGACGGCGGATTGTCGTGTAACACAATCACTTTGCCATGTCTTCGGGCCCATTCGGGTCGTCTTTCGATCAATGTGTGATTGAAATTAATCATTTCTTGGCGATAGCGTTGTGTCTTAAAGGTTTCGCCGGGCTTCAAGAGTTCATAATACACAATACCGCTCTGGCCCCACCAGACACAAAGCATGGTCTTCTTGCCGAAGCGATTTGGCCTTGGTGTTGAAGGACCGGCTTCGCCAGGTGAAAGACACGATTTTTTCCGCTTCGGGTTTTCAAAATAAATCCATTTTTCGTCACCCGTCACAATTCGATACAAAAAGGATTTT
>JAGDQP010003539.1:42533-93052 GCA_022664845.1 Lepisma saccharinum | reverse complement strand
CGTACAGGTACCGAAACGGTGTACAAATTAAAGCTGAACCGAGAAGAGAAAGGGGATATTGCTCATGTAGATCGAGTATATAAATGCAAAGGTTGACTTTTTAACAGGAGAAAACGTAATTGCATGTATTTGAAAGGCAGCGGAACTTTCATGTTTGTGGTTGATAAATTGGAAATATTTTTAATAAACTTTGGTTTAGTAGCTAGTATTCCTTCAGGAAGGAACTTTAGATACTCCTCTAGACCCCATAATGGCCTACGCTAACCTAACATATTATTATATTAAGTAATAAACCGAGTAAATAATATATCTTTAGGTAAGCTAAAACTACTCTAATGTAAATCAATCACTTAACATATTCTTACCAATTGATTGAGTCTGAGGAGTATCTAACCAAATATAGATCACCGTCACATTTTCAATGGTTTTTAAAATGCTGTAAATCTGCATTATAATGCTACGTAAGAACATCTTTATTAAAAACATAATTCAGAAGCATCATTAAAAACAGACGCCATTTTCCTTGTTTACACCACGTGAGCGTGTTAGAAGTGTCTGATTGGCTGCCAGTCTGTATCGAAAGTCTGTAACGAAGATGCCTATTGGGCGAAACATATATAATGTTTGCTATGAGTTTGCCATAAGAAGACGCAAATATCCCTTTGCGAAGCCGTACTAAGTACAATATTTAATTCCGTCGCCAAGCTCACGGCAAACGCGTAGCAACTTCTAGTCAATGAAATTGCATTGCGTTGCTTAAACAGATTTCGCAAATATGATATTTAATCGGGCCCCAGGCAACATTTTAAAAAGACTAAATTTCCCACTAGCAACTAAATGGCTATTTTCATAATTAAACGGTGATCAGAAAGACTAGATTTAGTTCGAAAATAACTAAACTGGCAACACTGTTGATTGTAGACAGAGGGAGCTCTTACGAGTGTTACGCGGAGAACAGTGCCCATTGGTTGAGGCGCGAGTTACGTCATCGTTTGGACTCCATGAGACAATTCTTTCTCTGCAACAATTCTGCCTCAATAAAATCTTAAAATTTACTATGTGGAATCTAATTATTTTCTTTATTAACGGTATTAATAAGAAACGATTCCTTTAGAAGGATACTAAAATTAAATTTATGTAATTTACAAATTCAAATGCGAACAAAAAAACTTAAATTTAAACAAATAATTATGAAAACATTTACAATTAATGATACGCACCACATGCCTGGCATCTCTTGATGAAAACTTAAAGAAATTGTAATTTTACTAGTTAAAATCAATCTTTGTACAAGATAACAGTAACTAAAATAATGTTAACGTGTCACTGAACAACATTTGGGTCCGATTTTGAATCAATGAATTAGTATTTGAGACATATTGCTGACATTGATCTTTCTTGCTATATTTCATTCGTATTTGTTTTATTTTTTAAAACAGTCATAATTTTACTGAAAGTACGTTATTATTATTTATTGTTTCCTGTACTTTCATTTATTCCTACCGTTCTATATTAGCTTATCAAGCTGTTAATAGCATCTAAATAAATTAATACATACATGCATAAATACATACATTATTATTATTATTAACGGAGCACCGTGGAGCCATGGTAATGTGTTGATACCAAAAGCGGATCTATCCAATCGAAATCTCGGGACAGACCATCCTAAGTGCGAATTTTCCTTTTTCTTCATCAGTGTTTCAAAGAAACTGCCGGAATGGTACTTTCGTTTTGACCACGGCATCTTCTTTCCTTATTTACTTTTTCATCGTTTAATTTTGTTGTTTGTAACCATGGGACCGATTAAATATCATATTTGCGAAATCTATTTAAGCAACGCAATGCAATTTCATTGACTAGAAGTTGCTACGCGTTTGCCGTGAGCTTGGCGACGGAATTAAATATTGTACTTAGTACGGCTTCGCAAAGGGATATTTGCGTCTTCTTATGGCAAACTCATAGCAAACATTATATATGTTTCGCCCAATAGGCATCTTCGTTACAGACTTTCGATACAGACTGGCAGCCAATCAGACACTTCTAACACGCTCACGTGGTGTAAACAAGGAAAATGGCGTCTGTTTTTAATGATGCTTCTGAATTATGTTTTTAATAAAGATGTTCTTACGTAGCATTATAATGCAGATTTACAGCATTTTAAAAACCATTGAAAATGTGACGGTGATCTATATTTGGTTAGATACTCCTCAGACTCAATCAATTGGTAAGAATATGTTAAGTGATTGATTTACATTAGAGTAGTTTTAGCTTACCTAAAGATATATTATTTACTCGGTTTATTACTTAATATAATAATATGTTAGGTTAGCGTAGGCCATTATGGGGTCTAGAGGAGTATCTAAAGTTCCTTCCTGAAGGAATACTAGCTACTAAACCAAAGTTTATTAAAAATATTTCCAATTTATCAACCACAAACATGAAAGTTCCGCTGCCTTTCAAATACATGCAATTACGTTTTCTCCTGTTAAAAAGTCAACCTTTGCATTTATATACTCGATCTACATGAGCAATATCCCCTTTCTCTTCTCGGTTCAGCTTTAATTTGTACACCGTTTCGGTACCTGTACGGTAAAGATTATGATATCAGAAACACTATATATGTAGCAATAAGAGGCTAGAATTTCAGATAACAACATATTAAATTCCGTGTATAAAAGAAATTCGGTTTGCTATTTTGAAACGGAATTGAACCTAAACTTAAATCAGTACTGCGTAAGCAGGATCAGTTATCGTAACCACTCATTTAAGTGGTCTTACAAGTGATTAACACCCCAATATGATTAATCGTTTTAAAACTCGATCGTCAATCGATTCCGATTAAATAGTTCAATCTCTCCATGAAGTCAGCTCAAACTGATCCGGAATTGTTACAAAAATCACGGACAGTATATCGAAGGAGCTAGTTTTATATATATATATATATAACAAGACAATACTTTGAATCATTCAAATGACTCACTGCTAGGGGTAACAAAACTTGCTGAGTTAATCACGAAATAATTCTTACAATTAGGTACTCGTGTTGTATGGCGTCGAATATATTTCACAGTGACTTCCTCATTTCGGATTCGTAGAATGCAGAATGTGGTGCAAAATCAATGGGTAATGTGAGTGCAAGGACGCAATGTAGAAGGGCGTATGCGTCCTTGCATTCGCATCACCCCTTGCTTTTATATCACACTCTGCATTCTACGCATTTGCAATAATGAAAGTAGCAACGTTTTAATAACACATAATGCCATATAACGGAAGTATCTAATATAGTAAATTACTAATCGTGAAGATATTCTAGGAATATACTCAAATTCTGTAGGTACTTGATACATGTTAATGTTTCGCATTTCGTTTTTTTATTTTGTTCACAAACAATACTATGTGGTTCTAAATGACCTGAAATACACACAAATTGTTTCAGATGCTATCTGAACATACATGAAAGGCCATATAATGACATAGTTTGAAAAAGTCAATTCCCACACAATGTACAAAGGTACCGGTACGCTATTAGTACAAATACATTCTTCATGGTACGTGTTTTCAAACTGCGTGCAGATTAAAGTTTCACGTTCGTGTTTAATGTCCATATTCTTACTGAAGAAAATAAATAAGAACGTTCTCCTGAATAATTCATTTAAATTCATTAAATGCATGTGCTTACTTCACAAACATTAGTCCTAATATATAAATAAAGCCAGTGACGTAACATTAACATGTATAAGGTATTTACTAGAGTTCATATCCTAATTGAATAGTGTCTCCTGCTTCTACTGAGTGGGAAGGACATTGAAATTATTATTTAATCATGCCAAATAGCACTCCGTTCCGTTTATAATATTTGCACAAGTTAATTTTAGCTTCATACTAATATATTTATCGAAGCCAGTCAATACAAGTCGGCCTGTAACTGATTTGCGACCAGAGTTTTGTGGGCGCAAGTTTTCGTCTTTAAAATCCCAGTTTGCTCAACGTGACGTCACTGCCAAAGCCAAGCAAGTTGATATTTAATACCGTTTTTCGCAAACAAATTGCAAACTTTTCCTTGCGTTCACGCAAGTCGATATTTAATGAGGCCCTGGTTATAATGGGTAGCCGGAATAAGCGCGAAAGGAACTAGCGCGACAGGAACAAGTGCGAAACGGAAGTAACGCGAACGGAACAAGCGCGAAAGGAAGTAGAGCGAACGGAATAAGCGCGAAACGGAACTAGAGCGACAGGAACAAGCGCGAAAGGGAATTGGAGCGACAGAAACAAGCGCGAAAGGGAAGTAAACCGAAAAATGTTTCTTAAACATAGATTAAAAAGCATTAGATACTAATCTATATACGGTTTATTTGTTTCAGAGGATACAGACAGAATTAAGAAGGACAAGAGAAAATTGAAAGGAAAAGGAGTCTGAAAATTTGTTTGTGGTTAATGAAACAACTTCAGCAATGATTGCCTAATGGCATTGAGACACTTCTAAGTCTATGTCTTCAGTTTGAAGAGCACTTTTTTTTCTTATGGGCCCTTAATTCCTCTGCTTAAAATATCATATTTACAAGGTAACTTGAACACTGAAATGGAATTTCTATGCCGAAAACTTACAGTAGTGTAATGGAATAGAAACACCGTAGTCAGCATTTGTATGGGCTCTTCAATTATTGTGTTGCTAGTGGTGAAAATTCATCATTTAGAAAATTACCAGAATTTGTAATGTCCAGGCTTGTTTTACTGGGTCTAATACAGAAGTTTTTAATCAGCTCAACATTGGTAAATAATAATAATGAGGTAGAATGGGTACACACATGTCGAATTCTATATTGGAAATTTCTGCTGACTTACACAAAATAAATAAATGCTGTCACAATTTTGAATTTCCTGTTGCTTCTGAAAAACAACGCAACAATGGAGGCAAACAAACTCCACAACCATCTCATTCAACAAATGTTAGCTTGAACTTCAATTGCTCTGTTAACTACCACTGATGAAGTCACTACTGATTATATTGATGGCAACTTGCAAAAAATTATTTTTAATTGAGAACTACTTTTTAAACTTTTAAATTTTTCTTAAACGTCTTTTGCACGATTATAATAGAATAAAATTAATTCTGGTTGTTTAGAGCATGATTTTAGTTGTTTTTGACGAAGATTCTAGTTGGTAAATTCTCGAGCTGTTGGCAACACTGACAATCAAGCAAAGCAAAGCAAACTACAAACAAAGTGCAAAGTACAAATTTACAAAGTGTAAGCAACTGGGTGTGTGAAAGAAGGAAATCGTTTGTTTGCTTTTTAGGTGTTTGTTGAATTTATTTTGATCATTACTCCACTTGTTCCTTTGAGTACTATATAATAATTTAAATAGTGAGAATTGAAGATGAGAATTCACTTGAAGCGTTACATCATATTGCTAGGTTTTACCTTCGAGCTTTGTTTGTGCGTAGCTTTAAAAAGTGTCAAAAACGAAAGGATTGCTTATGTTACATGGAACGAAAAGAATGGTTATGAGATTGTAGATGGACCAAGCACAAATACCATCACATCTGGTTTTGTTGCTAGAGGATATTTGAAAAATCACATCAATGAAACTGGGTAAGTGTACACTTCATAAATGGCCCTACCAAATATAACTTAATTCTTTTCACTGTTTTCGCCAGTCCCGACGTTAGAAGGTTAATTCCGGTTATCATAGGTTAGGTTAGATTGTTAGGGCCTTTCTTTAGCAGATGGTTCTACCAAATATAACTTGATTTTTTCACTATTTGCACCATGTTACTTTACGTTCGTTCCTGACAGTTTCGGTTATGATAGGTACCGACAAACCCTTAAAATAAAAAAAAAAGTAGTTAAAATCTTATCTTAATATTCCTGCTACTGCTTTGGAGGCTAGGTTAGGTTCTATATTCATTCCTACACATCGTTCATTGTTAACGAAAACTTTAATTTTCATTCTCATTTCTTCACTACCAATAGCTCACATTGTATTCCACCTGTACATTTTCTATTTTGTAGAACCGTCCGCTAAAGTGAAACCAAAGGGGTTTAGGTTCCCTCCTTTCGCCAGCTATTGAGCTGTATGTATTGCAAATCACACAGGCACGGCAGGACACTCGAACATCGAGTTTATATTGCTTTATTCAAAACTATTTTCAATTATTAGTATTTATTTTCCGGTACTGGTCACTTTTAGAAGTACCTAACGGCAACCGTCAACAAATCTGTATGTTGTTATAATTTCGTTAAATAAGCACTGCACGGTACTTGATCGAGAGGCAAAAACATGGCGCCATGCGGAGGAATACTAATCGTGGTACTTCGTGGTATGAATGAAACTTGCTTTGCCACAATAAAAATACGGAAAGTATCTCGAGCGAGCGATGGACAGCTAACCTGGTTGGCCAAGTCAGATTAGGGATCTTTTTGATCATTGTACGCGATGCACATCACTTTCACGCGGTCTTCACCCTAAGCCGCAAATATATAGTGTCCACTTCACAGCAATAGTTGTCGCTAACTAACACACGTACATCTCTCTTTCATTTCCTTTAACGGTTATCTTATGTTTCCAAGTCAAAAATAACCCATTCCTCCTGATTTCTTTTTTTTTTTTTTTTTTGCAAAAATTGTTCACCAACTTCGGAACCGCACCCCACAGGCACTTTTGTAAATCTCGTGGTCATAACCAGCAGTCTTAATTGTGTAACGAAAATTGTGTTTGTGTCGTTAAATACGCAGTGGAGCTCATCAAGACATAGAGGGATGGAAAGGAATACTTGTGCCGTCATTTCATATTATCAATGACACTTATTTTCTTCAAAACCACGGACATAATGTCAAGTTGGCAGTAGGGAGCAAAGTCGAAGCAGATATTTCTTTCATTATACGCGATGCACATCATGCGCCACTCCATGTGCCAGCTCGCAACGCGGAAGGAGCGAAATAGTCCCGCGTACTTTTCGCTCTTCCACTTACATTTCTCACTTTCATGACTCAAAAAGTTTTTGTTTTATGTGTAAAAATATTTTAATATTTTAACACTTCCACTCACGTTCCAATTCTTACAATTCTCTTGTATTTCTTACAGCATTTTGCTACCACGAAATGCATCATACTTTCCTAATTTTGCTGCAAAATCAGGTAGTCATGTTAGTCAAAGGACAAAACGTACAATGTACTATGTGTGTTTGTACGCTAACATTACCTTCTGATGGTGTCCCGTGTGGGCGAGTGGTAACGCTCGCTGTCTTGTGATCAAGGGATCTCGGGTTCGATTTCCGGTGGGGGGGGGGGGGGACAACAAGTATTTCGGAGCCCATGTTAAACTGTAGATCCCGTCCTTAGAAGTTTACAGGCTCGTTTAGGACATAAATAACACATCAATCAATCAATTGCCCTCTGATTTTGCATGAGATTAATCGTTCTACGCATTAGACAATTGTTTCTTTTAACTCCTTTTTTTTAAAAAAAAAAAATATAAGAATGGTTAAATTTGAGGCTTAAACATGGGTTTGCTGGCTGTGGACCTTAACATTTTTTTTAAAAAAATGTTCAGACAGATGAGAGTAGACGCACTGAAAGGAGTATAAAAATAACATATTAAGTCCAACATAAAATATAAAATAGTTTTTTTTCTTCTAATTTATAACATGTTCCTTCATTTTACGAAATGTCCCAACTTTTTAAGTAAAAATTTGGAAATGTCCCGTTTTATCGAAAACCATCATGGGAACCTTATTCTACAGAACTCGTAATAAATAACTATAACTTATTAGTAGTTACTATCTACGCCATTTTATGAAAAGAAAAGTTGACCAGCTTATTTTTTGATTTATGTAATTTTTCTGTAGTGAAAGAGCTATTTTGTAGTAGTTTAAGGCGGCCATTATCCGATAAATTAATCTACCAGTAATCGAATTAAGTCTATTCCATATTTGGTTATTCGAATAATTTTATTGTCTGAATTATTATCCATATAAAGGGTATTTGGATATTTATATTGAAAAGAAATAATGATGCAATTAAGTTTCAATTGTTAAGAGTAATTTTCTTATTATAATCATAAGGCAGAGAACGAATACTAATAGAATTGGAGTTAATACAGAATTTGCTCAATTATGGCAAACACAGCTAGTTGATCTATTAAACTTCATTCCACGAGCAGCAACAATGATACTTTTGTTTCTTCCGTAGCGAATCATAATCCGAATAATGCTCTTTTGGCTCAGTTTTTCATACTTATCAATGGTCATCATAGGCCTGAAAAGTTTATTAAAAAAGAGTGTGGATGATTAGAAATAATTTTACCGTCGCATTTCGATAATGCGAGTCATAAATAATTCTTCTTCATGCCATTTATTTGGTAGGTGAGAGAAATTTCCTCCAAAATGTCATGAAAATGAGGGATATTTTGTCGCGTAGGCACTTACTGTAAGGGTAGTATGAATATTCTTCATCGAGATTTTCCTTATAGTAGGAGGTTGGTGTCTGATGTTCTGTGCTTGTGTGGTTTTTTACAATTTCCACATCTTTTATTAGTTATTTACAAGGGTCTCATTGCACCCAGCTAGATTGTACGATTGTTGAGGACTTGAAGTAAGCATAGTTTTGTAATGGTCTGAAAGAGACAGTCCACAAGTCTTATTTTACAAGGTTAAAACAACGATCTCCAACAAAAGATGGCAGCACTATCTCAGTATATGTCTAATATATTTTTATCGTTGCTCGAAATTTCAATGCTGCTCCTACACATTCAAGCCTAGAGAGTTCAGACTTTCAGGGAAGAAAGTTCATAACCTATTCAAGAGTTCAGTCAATGCCGATTTTTAATTTTCTGTTTTGTTCATCGTTTAAAGAGCTTTATTGTTATAGGTTTTGAAATTCACAACAATAATCAAGAGATTTTAACAATGAAGAAAACTGAAAATAAAAAATCGGCATTGATCGAACTGTTGAATTGGTTATGAACTTTCTTCCTTGAAAGTTTGAACTCTCTTGGCTTGAATTTGTAGGAATTTTGTGCAACGATAAAAATACATTAGATATATACGGAGATAGTGCTGCTATCTCTTGTTGGAGATCGTTGCTTTACAATAACCTTAAGGAAATATTTTGTTATGTGAACATTGTTTTATGAACTTTGAAAAATTGTTTAAAAACGAATTTAATTTGAAGTCAAACAAGAATCATATGAGCCGAGTCAGTTTAGGGAATTAAAATTGGAAAGCAAAGAGAGGATAGCAATTACATCATTATTTACTTCGAGTCTTTAATTGAAGGAGCATGCGGGGTGAGGAGTAAAACCAGGTAAGTCAATCTATTGGCGTAAACAGCTTAATCGAGTTAGTGGCGTCATTAGATTCAAGATAAAAATAGGCTTTTCGTAAAGGTTTGCGCTCAAAGTGTTGTTGTACTGAAAAAAAAAAAAAAAAAATAAACAATGATTTCTGGATTGAATGATCGATTTTCTGGGTTTTGAAGCAAGTTGACTTAGCTGGTTTTCTCCCAAACCCTTCACTTTTTCACAGCATCGTAAGTTGCACAGGATTGTTTACGAATATAAAAATTATACTGGTACAATGAACAATTGTCATTTCTATTAAAGAAGTGGAGGAAATAAACATATTGTTACCAGTCCAAGACCTTACGCATGTGACGCCCAATTTGATCTGGCTCCTTAGGAGAGGTCAAATTAGATCGATTACGTGCTTTTCAATGTATCTGCTCATGGGAATCCAAGGCTTGTAACGTCTTGTCCATCTCAGAACTGTGATATGATCACAATACTTCCACTACATATATGAATTGTTAGATCTCAGTGTGATGTTTTGGACCCACGTGTATTAAATTCAGTATTTATCTATGAGACAAATCTCGTGCCGACCGGGTAGCCGTGCGGTCTAAGGCGTTAGGCCAACGACTCGAAGGTCCCGGCAGGGGCATGGGTGTTTTATGGATTTTAACTTGATGTAAAGGGCCGAAGTCAAAAGTTAGTAGACTGGGCCAAATAAAATAAAGTTTAGAAAAGTTTTTATAAGACAAATCTCCTTACAGTATAAAGCTAAACCTATTCTCCTTTACTACAATTAAAATCCTCTCCATTCACACTGACCAACGAAGAATATAAAAATAATTTTCTTCTTATATTGACGATTATAAATCAGTATCAGTTCTACAATCGACGGATAAGCTCCTGGCCAGGGCTAAGTTGAGGCCAAGTGTCATTTTGCGTACTCTCATTGGCCAAAATATGACTTGGCCTCATCTTAGCCCTGACCAGAAGCTAAGCCGTCGATTGTAGAACTGACTCTATCTAATACATGCTCATTATACTCCACTGACCATGATTAAACATGAAAAATCTATGTTTTTCGTCTAATTTGCTATTTAGACGAATTGTTATTTGATAAAAGTTCATTTACGAGAAAAACTATCTAGTTTTTTATTCCCAACATCTCTCAATTAAGATTTAACTCTTTTCTCTAAAATTCTCAGTCATTTATATAAAATAGTTCGATTTCTAATCTTAATGAAACAATTAAAACTGACAGTTTATATTAAGGAATTACATTATTCCTTCCTGTTCCTCTTTCGGATATAAGATGTGTATTTGGTTATTTGGATATCCATTTTCATCATACCATGTTTAACGATATTGCTTAAAATAAAATAAGAAGAATAAAACTCACCTCGGACATGTCAAAAGAATATTTTTTAACTCCAGAACATATTTTTTTTTTAGTCCACTTGACTTCGTTGGGTGGTTGAATGGTAAAACTCTTCAGCAAAGTGTGGTTGGGAGCAGACTGGCCACGTGTCGGGTACGTTGTGGGAAATGGCTACTGTGTTCCTTCTCTTCACAGTTTCATTTTTGAGTTCTACTTTTTAACCACCCGACCCCGAAGTCCAGCGGATTGGGAGAAATATTGGCTGATATATCGGAAGTGATTTTTTAAAAATTTTATTTGGATATCCGTTCTATTAACGGAATCCGAATAATGAGATTGTGAGCGAATATCTGAATGAATAGTTTTGAAAACCCGTGGAGGAATAAATGTTTGAGTTTCCTTTCGTCTGTTTTCATACAGATGGAGTTTCTTAGAAGTGGAGACGAATCCTTTGGTTCCCGATGACATCCAAGCCTATGGTGCAGGACTTTTGGAGGGCTATTTGACCTTTGATCTAATTTACATGCATTGGGTGAATACTATGAAGGGCTATTGTGATGATGACCAGAACGGAAAAGAATTATGCGAGAAGATAGAAACCTATTTGGAGAAAAACATGCAATGGATCCAAAATGCAATTAAAACATACAGCGATTCACATCCGTATTGGCATCAGGTAATGTGTTTTACAGCTACCTAGCATAAATTTAGATCTGTTTTTGATTAATGTTATTTCTTGATTCAACTAAGAGTATTTGGCTGATTTTTGCTTTCAATTTCTCCACATCTCCAGCCAGAAGGGGAGGGGAGAGAGGGTGGGGGGAGAAATGCATATAACATTTGAATGTGAAAATATGCTGTAAAAGAAACAGACAGAGAGGAGTGGTGCCAAGTTACTCTATTATGTGAACATGCCTTGGGGGAAACGTTTGTCACTTTTCTATCTGTGTATGTAGTGCTCCTATACCTGCTTGCTGCTTTTAAAATTCAAGTATATTTTTTTTTGTACGACTTTTTTTTACCAAATTACGTCGTTGCGTTTGTTCACTTTTTGAGTGCAAAACTGCAACCTTCAGTACCGGTAATTCTTAACTTCCCCCATCTTCCTCCATTCAGCCACGTTTGCACAGTATTTTCAATACACAACCATGATATTTTCCATATCAAAGCTTTGCTTTAATATACTTAAGATAAAATAAAAGCTGAGCAAAGCACATACGTTTTATTAAACGTGTAACAGTTTCGTCAACTAATTAACAACTTGGCTTCATCAGACACACACGTTTTTTTAGTTTTTAAATAAAACGTGTTTGCTTTCCTCAGCTTTTATTGTATTTTATCTTCAATAAACCGTACACAATCCCATCCTGAAACTTACATATGAAGCATAAGTCAGATGTTTCACACTTCATAGGTAGTCCGATACGTGGTACCACTATTGTGCCACTCATTTCTCATCGTACACGTGTTCGTGATACTTGTATCTTCCTGCTTGAGTTAGGCTTGATAGAGGTTTAAATATACAGGGTGTCCATAAAGTCTGTCCACACCCACTTTTTTCCGAAACGAATGGAAGTATGAGAAAATGTTGAAACACATGTTCCATTATTTTGAGAGACTAGAATAATTCTACTTCCGACTCTCCCCCCCTCCCAGAGGGGAAGGTGGGGGTCAAGTCAAAAATTTTAAATTGGAAGGTGAGTCGAATAATATATCGTTTGAAAAGTCTTGATGAAAGCAAAACATTGACTAACACCGAGATCGATGTGAGGTTCCTGTTCAGAATGGTTCGGTGTCATAGTGCGAAAATGACCATTTTATAAGTAATTTTTGCTCATGCTATAGAGGTTGAACAACAGAGTACAAGGTGGCAAACAGCGTCTCTAGCAAAGTCATTTTATGTGCTGTTATTTTCTTATGTCTTAACCCCACAAGTTTCCAGGGTCACCACTAGAAACATGATGTGATATCTTTTGTATTTTAGGAATGAACAGCAATATGGGGAAATACGAAAACGACTATTCCAATAGTTTGAGAAACTAACTTTTTTAGCTGTAAAAACTGCACCAATGACGAATTCGTACGCTCCTGTTCGACTCTTACAACCTGAACAAGGAAAGGTTAAAAAAAAGTCATTTTTCTAACTTTGAGCATTCGCCATTTTGAGCAGGAGCAGTATATCGATCCCGAAGATGCTCCAAAGTTATTCTTTCATCAAGACCTTTCAGACGATACATTATTCGACACCACTCGCAAAGTTAAATTTTTGAGTTATCCCCATCGGTGGAGTCAGTTTCTCGTGGGGACCCTGGAAACGTGTGGGGCTTAAGACCTAAGCACATAAAATGGTTTTGCTACAGAAGCGTTTTGCCACCTCTTGTACTCTTCTGTTGAATCCGTACACCATGAGAAAAAAAAAGTCATTTTCGTACTTTAACACTCCGTCCTTTTAAATAGGGACATCATATCGATCCCGGAGTTAGTATTTTTTTCTTTCACCAAGAACTTTCAAACGATATATTACTCGACCCACCTTCCAGTTTAAAATTTTTGACTTGAACCCCGCCTACTTAGGGGATCCGAAGTTGAATTATTTTAGCCAAAAGTGTTAGCCTCTCAAAATAAGGGAATACATGTTTCAGCACTTTCTCATAGGCTATTTCCATTCGTTACAGAGAAAAAGAGGTGGGGACAGACTTTGTGGATACCCTGTAGGTATTCCATCTGTGTATTATTTATTGTTTTCAACTGGAATATTGTGTAAAAATAGCAGAACTTGGCAAATATGATGCAATAAATAGCCGTTGGGCAACAAGTCAGCCGTATCAAGTAGGAGTACTGATGTATCTCTTCTTTCTTTTTTTGCCTTTAGCTTTATCTTAAAAGTGCCCTTATGGCTTTCGTTTGTCTTAATGGTGTAAATGATAAAAAGTTTAGTAAAAAATAGTTGTTAGGAGTTGCAGGCAGATGCCCGGGGACTTCACGCATACATAGAAAGGTGGCATCGTTTCACAAAGGCGTGGTCACGTAATAGGAATGGAAAAGGACAGAGAGGAGTGATAATAAGAAGCGACCATGTTGTCAAGTGAAAGCAAATAACGGAGTGGCCAGACCATGGAGGTGGCAAAATTAATAACGGGGCTGGAACAACAGTAAGTGGGGAGGGAGGTTTGTGAGAGGCTTCGTTAAGGAATAAGAAGATAAAGAATCAGCGGGAGGGATCCTAGAACTACTCCTAATGGTAATAATAATGATAATAAAAAGTTGGTAATATAGAAAATGAAAAATGAAAGTAATAAAAATGGAAGGAATATGGAAACAGTGGGCTTCTGGGAATTACTTGCAATTAAGGCCGTCTTCATGATTGGCGGAGAGAATAGAGAAGTACGTCTGCTTTCATCTGTACCTAACTGTGGCGGGTGAATCAGGATTGAAAATTTGTAAGGTACTGATATGGAAGGTTTCGTCAAACGTGTGTCAGTGATGTGAAGTACGTTTTGGTATGAGGCAGTTGTGATTTGGAGGAGCAACCATAGTTGTTAGAGGTGCCTGGGTTTTTCCAACTAGAAAGCGGAACGTAAGTAAAGTAGGTCGTCAAAGGAGCAGATGTGGGTACTCTGGACAGCAAGAATGTTTGGAATGGAAATATTACATGCTTTTGGTAGGTTTTGTGTGGACACCAATCTCAAATTGATTGTTCCATACCAAGGAAAGTTATGTGCTCGCTGGAAAAGGACCAGATGAATTGGACGGTAAAAGTGAAGTTGAGGTCTTGTAGGAATGTTTCCGGTGACTTGTCCGTGGGTTCAGATTAAGATGATGTCATCAATGTAGCGAAGCCGCTAGATTGGGACGTGCTTCAAGCAGTTGACATAAGAAATTCTTATTCGTTTATAAGGATACAGACTTTTTATTTTCCGTTTTTTCTGTCGGATTTGTAGCAGTGTAAAACTTTCCTTTGGCAGACTCTCCAGAAGAAAGTTCGACATCGATAGAGATTGAATAATTGCATTCTCTCGTCGGAGGCTGAAGTTCTCTACGATCAGTTAAGACTTGATAACCTAACTCCAGTGGATAACACAATGAAAGGAAGACTTCTTCCCTGAAGATTTATTGGAGATCCCAGAAGATATACAAATATTTACTAGGTGAAGCAGACAAGAAGTTAGTTGATTGAAGTACAGATATATCGCAGGAGTTCTTGTAGATACACTTTGGAAGATTAAGAGCGTTCACAACAGCTTGTTGAAAATAGAAATATAAGTGAATGAGAAGCAATCAACGTGTTCAGGTAGTTCCCGGAAGAAAGATGAATATATATATACGGAAATAGTGATGTTAACTATCCATAATTATATGAAGTAAAATATATGCAGGGACTTAGTCCCGGAGAAGGCGGTAACTTAAAGAGCAGTTGTCACTGTAGTCTTGTCGTGTGATTTTGCTGAACTGCACTCGATGTGACCGATGCACTCATTAGGAAACTTCTCTGGAAACGTCCATGGCTGTACATAGTTCAATTGATTAGTCACTGTTCGCATGATTCGTACTTTTCCACATATTGCTTATGTGACTTTAGTAATGTAGCAAAGTGACAAGCAGCATTCGGGGGATGGAGAAACAGTCATGAAACCCTTGGCACGATCCGGATGTGTGCTTGGGCCTTGGCTGGATCGTTCCTGTTAGATGAATACATTTCTTTTATTAATTAAATGTCTTACAATTCTAACGTGATTGAAACTGTTCAACAAAGATAGAAAACGTAATAATGGTGTTTTCTTAATATTAAAGTCAAGTGTCATCTGAATGCTTTTTGCGTAGGAAGCTTTTGAAGTAAATTGTTTATAATTTAAATAGAACAAATAAGTATCAACTGGTTTCATCCGAGTTGGTTGAATAATAGAATTAAATTGTATTAAATGTTACCTTATTAGTTAAGACTATCTATGGTTCGAGTAAAGTGAAGGATTTGTTAGTAAAGGAGATAGTTAAACAAAAATAAAAGAGAGGCAGGAAAATGATAGCAAGCATCTCATGTGGACAGGATGGGAGGGAGGTTAAGGTTGTATACAGGCGTGTCCCTAGGAGGTCTTAAGGTCTCGAGAAGATCTCTGGGGGCCTCGGCCCGTTACAGTATTACCTCGTCACACTGTCAGGGAATCACGCTACATCACAACCAAATATCCTTTCCTCAATTATAAGGATTATCTTTAAAAAAAAAACATGGTTTCCATCCTTTGATAATTTATTGAACATTCATAACAGTTACAAGATTTTTAACCACAGTAAAACACTAGCTCACTTTGTATTTCCTTTATTGACTAACAACAAAATCAACTTTCGGTTTTCTGCATCACAGTTTATAACTAAAAAGTCAACTTTCATTTGCATATCTTAGTTTCTAGCAGCTGTGTGTGTGTGTTTTTGAATTGATACCCAGGAAACATGATACAGTTCATTGTAAATAATTATTCCTTCTTTTCTGACGGTTCTTTTCCCCTTTTTACGTCCTATATTTCGACAGAGAACTTAACAATTTCGAAATGTGAAAACGTTGTATAAAAATGTTAGTTCAATCTGTTTTGAAGTTATTGAAGTACAGTTTAATGATATGTATAGTTTAGCTAACTATATTTCTTCCTTTCAGGTTAAATTATTTTACGAGCAGCTTAATGGCTTGGTTGTTGGGCTACAAAATGGAACTTCAGGCGATGTTGATCCTTTGGGATTTAAAGATATTTTGTAAGTTCATGAAACGTTATCGTATCATCAGAGTTAATCATAACAGTTTATAATTTTGATCGCATGTATGTGTGTTTCTCGAAGTGAAAGTATTAGATTAATTAATAAATAATAACAATAAAGGGAATTCACAGCGTATCTTACATTGTGATTTTAGTTGAAAATATTCAGTGTCATTTGTGAATGCTTCTTTCGTAGTAGGGAAGTGTTTCGAGTACAACAAATCTGCATAATATTGTTTTTTTTTGCGTTTAGTTAACTCATTTTGACTTTTCCGTATTTCAAATGTCCACAACTACGCATTATGAAAGAAATATCAGGTGCTCGGAACATTTCACTTATTTTGTTTACATCTACATTGCGTCTATGTTAGCACGCTTTATTATTATTATTATTATTATTTTACGAATGTGAGTCTTATCTACGGAAGGAAACCGAAATCTCAGTTTTGAGTTAGTATCATTTCTGGTGTACGGAATTATTGGGGATGCATAACCGGTACTAGTGTTCATCCAGTTCACGTGGTTATTCTTTTAAGTTACACACGATTCTCATTTTAATTCTATAATTAAGAATTTCTTAAACTAGAGGCCATTGGGAAGACCGAGACGTCGTTGGGAGGACAATATTAGAAGAGATCTTCGAGAAATAAGTGTTCGTGATGAAAACTGGCTTGATACTTCCCAGGATAGAATCCAATGGCGAACGTTTGTTACTGCGGCGATGAACTTGCGAGTTCCATAAGTCATAGAGTTAGTTAGTTAGTTAGTTTTTATGATGGAAAGGCTCTCATCGTATTCCACGTGTAATATGCGAGGATTATTACCAATTTTGTGATTTTTACATCTGAATATAGCCATTTTGACTACTTATCTGGCTATGGATGGGAAGTTCCCTTTTATTGGGTTTTAGATTGGGATATTTTTTCTAATTTGCTCATCTCGATAACGCTGTAGGCGAGTTCTAGGTTTTAAATAAACGAAGTGGTTTGTTTATTGTGAAGAAAGAATTTTGACTGTGTAATGCGTCTTATGAATACACACCACAGTCCTAGTGAATATTTAATTACCGTGTCTATTAATTGTTGTAATGTTGTTTTATTGAAAAACTTACGGGATTATAATGATCTGAAGCTGCTACGTTGACATTAGTGGGCGAAACAGCATTAATAAAAGAGGAACAGTGTTAAATAAATAAATTAGTAGTTCAGCTGTTGTTCATGGTGTTGGTGGTTAAGGAAACATAAATTCAATAATGTCGGTATATACCCAGTGGAGATTAATCTCCCAGTGGAGATTAACTAAGTATTTATAGACAATTTAGATTGAGAAAAGTATGTGTGATTTGTGATGACACTACATGTAACAAACTTCGTATTTCCGTATATAATTTTGATTTTTCAAAGAAATTGAGGGTTTAATTAATTTATAATAGACTGAAAAGGATAAATAGTAATTCAGACCTTGTTTGTATCATTACAAACCTAATCTATCGAAGATTCTTAAAATAAATAGCTCAAGTTTATAACAACAGTGGAAATTGTATATGCTTTCAGGTGGATGAACGTAGCAGGAGACCTAGATGATTTAGTCCCGGCTCTTAACAATTCTGCGGAGCGATTGTTTCTACATGGGAAGCGTACCTTAGGATCAGGCTCATGCTCTGCCCTTGTGAAGCTTCTACCTGGGAATGCCGATCTCTATGTAGCACACGACACGTGGTCTAGGTAAATGGAGTTGCTATCTGTGTTGAAGATTTTTTTTTTCCATTACGGTGTTTTCCAAAGCAAATTTACCAAAATATTAGGAACTTTAGCTTTGTTTTGTTAAAAGGGATTGATATTCAACATACGTATTTTTTCTTTAATGTACGAGGTGTGCCCGAAAAGTAATCAAACTGGTATTTTATTTCTAAATGTGGCAACACTGTAACAAAAATAGCGTCGAACCGAAAGCTATCCCCCAAACTGGCTAATATAAGTACTTGTGATTCAACTACCATTTATTTCAATATGCGTTATCTTTGTGTCGTACAAAAGTGGAGAAGAGAGATATCGGACAACGTTATGCAGTCATATTTTGTGTGAAACTAACAAGGAAAACTGTCGAGAAAGTTCACGCCAAAAGTAGAAAGTTTTGATCTCATTCGGAAATGCTATAAAAATTCGCAAAGTTTAGCTGTTGAATTGGAGAGGTAACTGAGACATTTAAATATATATGTGTAGCAACGTGAGCGTTCATTGTAGACTCCATGGACTTGCTAAAAATACTTCTTAATTAATTTTTTATGGTGCATGTCCAACGTTTCGGTGCGATATCACGCAGCATAATCATGGATATTAAAACTTGAAACACAGGTTGATAAAGAAATGGAACATACGTACAGAGAAGTAATAAGCTAATAGATAATAAGAGATTAATGTATGTCGGGTGCTCTGTTTTGGTCGGTGCAGTGTTGCCTAAAACTCAGAGTGAGACGATGGTACTGAGCTATTTTCATTGTCCTCCGGAATTACAGCCATTTTTAGCTTAGTGCCATTGTTTCATTCTTAGTCCTTGGTGTAACTTCCCAATGTACCCCAGATTATTGTATGTTCACTGTTCCGGCTGTGGCGTGGGATTTGGAATGGCTGAAAGGCAAAAATTATTAGTTAGCATGGAATTACAAGCAAAGCAAAGGTAAAAAGAATATTGAGTGTTATGTGGGGAGTCGCCCTATCTGAAAGGATGCTCCGGGATGTATATATAAGACTGGAAATAACGAGGAACTAATTAAAGTAAATCAAAAGGAATCAAGTTAACCTCTGTATTCCGAGGTCACCTAACTTAAGGTAACTGTTGAAGAAGCCCAAGAATAAATAAAGTTACATTGTATTACAATGATTTATATACCACGTCCTCGAGGGCGTTCGTAGGCTTCCGCCGAGTCAAAATAATTCCGAGCCTTAAAATTTATTGATACAACAAATATTTAAATGAATTATTGTAGCCAAAATTACACAGAATATTTATTTAATTTTATGAAATTAAATTATCCTTTATATTTAGTCTTTTTTGCTTATAAGTTCTGGCGGTAAAGTTAATTCATATTCCTATCCATTGTATACGCACACATGTTAATTTGTTGTCATATTGTCTAAAATAAATATTTAGTTCAACACTTTTTGAATCGCGTAAACCAGATCTTTTATTCATAATGTGACGTCCCCCTTAAGTTTAATGATTCTCTTTGACGTTACTACAATGGGTTATAATTAACAGTAATTTTGGTAGTAATTCTGGTAGTATAGTGTTTTTGGAATAAATTACAAGGCAGTAATATTTGTGCCAGTTGTCTAACATTTATTTCAATCTGTCAGAAATCAGAGAACAATAGTTGTACGTATACAAAATAGATTATACTCGCGAGAGACCTGCCGTCCCAGAACTTGAGTATCTTCCCAATATGCTGCTTTCCCTGTTCCTAAAGTTATGTACATGAAAAATGTAACAAGAGATGAAATTCTACCTTAATAAAAAAGAAAGAAAACAAAGTGGCAAATCTGCCTAGGTAATAACTTACGCGACTGATGCCATGGTGTCCAGCAGGGTGTTAGGTGTATGAGCAAGAGTGTCCCCAACTCCAAAGGAACTACTATTTAAATAGCACTGATCTAGATTTGCACCTCAACATTTGTGCTTAAAGCACCAAAATTAGTCTGTGGCTAAAAACAACACAGATGGCTATTAAAGTGCAATTAGAAGTTTTCCTGTGTTGTTTTCGCCCCACTCAGATACTGTATATTGCACACACTTAAAGATTATTGAATGGCCGTAGGATCACAGTTTGATAATCACATAACGACGTTGAAGTCGGCACGTATGCCAATTCTTGTAGTCTTTGTTTGTTCTTTTCCAATAAATCATCTTGTGGATATTACATTCCCCGCACCAAACTATAGAAACCCGTTGATGCAAGTAATTGCACAACAATGATATAGTAGTTTATTTGTAAATCCTCTGGGATGTTGGGAAGGCATATTGGAGAGGAAGAAAGAAAAAAAAAAAAATGACGCTGGACTGGCATTTAAATTTTAGCGAAGTTACTCAAATTTTGGAAATAGTGCAGTGGCCTCAAAGTGATATTGCGAGTTTATGAGCACAAAATTATTAAGCACAGAAATAAACCTAAACAAAATTATTATCCATAAGGGATCTAAAGCTAACTATTAATTATTTAATATACAATGGTCCAAGTGTGTATGGACTAAATACATAAAAGTTTTTCCAAATGAAAACCAAAGAAAATTTATGAAATACATAGAGATCCAAGTTTGTTTGGACTAAATACATTACATAAAAGCTGGTTGAAAGCAAACCAAACGTAGTGGTCGTATAAAATATAAGTTAGCCCACTTGTAGTCGATAATATGTGTACTAACATGCATTGCTAATTTTACCAAATTACTAATACAAAAAAAACGTAATTAGGAAATATAAAATAGTAAAAAAAATATATGGCCTATAATATAGGTAGAAAAAAAAACAATACCTAATAATAGTAATACAATAAAAGAAAAATAGTTACAGAATTTTGAATTATGTGCAAATGAATTAACAAAAAAGTATATTTTCCTCGTTGTTTGAAAACAAAATATAATTATTAGACACTCGATAGAAATGAAGTGAATCCAGGTATCCATATGTTGGAAGCTCTTGTCGTAAAGTACTACTCCGGCATTAGACTGGGTGTGTCAGGCTGATGTCCAAGCTGCTGTAGGTAGGTACCATACCGGCATTTAGCTGGTGTCAAGTTGACTGGTTCGAAGCTGGTGTAACGCAAGACCATATTCTTATTTATGTAGCTGGTGGGAGGATTTCCTGAAGCTTTGTTGTGAGGTACCATCCCGGCATTGGGCAGGTGGCACGCACTATGGCACCAGTTCTTTATTAGGCTGAAGAAGGAATAAATGTTTCTTGCACTGAAGAAACCATTCCAGTATTTGGTTGGTGAAGAAAGCTGCTGCATTAAGGAACTATTCCATCATTTGGTCGGTGAGGAAGGCTGCTGCATTAAGGAACCATTGGCCAGACCAATCCGGTCAGAAGATGGTGCTTCAGGGCTATTATTTAGTATTTTGGTAAGGTGGGTGGAAGGAGGTATGTTTGGTTGGCATCAATTAAAAAAAATACTAATGAAAAAAAAAGGATTATCGTTATTTTCTTTCTTTTTTTTCGATAGAATTCATCTCTTATTTTGTGATATTGATGGAATGCAATAGTAAGAAGTACATAATTAACCGTAAAACCTTGTAACCACAGAATTACAATTTTACTTTATAGGGAAAAGGAATTATATTTATTATATTCTAGTTTTCCACTGAACACAGAAGAATGAATTTGCTGTATGTTTGACAGATTTCACCTCAGAAAGACAGATTTGCGAATAACAGGCTTTTATTTTTATCTAGAAAGTTAGTCATTGGAATGCTGATTCCAACGGAGGAGAAAGGGGTCATGTTGGGAAATTCCAATCGAACCGGAAAATTTGGTTGCCTAGCGTTCAACGTGGTTACTGTGTGTAGTGAGTGAAATAATGTGTTATGCCGAAATGTGTATCGCGTCCGCGATTTTGTTTTAATAACTTACTAGTGTTATCGCGAATGGAAACGATAGCGGCAGAGGGTAAGTGGATATATATTTTTTATTACATAATTATTTAAGTACAAGGAATACTTGAGTTGCCGAAAAAAGTTTTTTTTTTGGTTACGTGACGTGAGCGTGCTTGAAATGAGAAAGGAAAAAAAATACTAGCGCCGGTCATGGTTTCATATGGCTATACGTGTACTGTATTTATTCGCAATTAAAAAAAACAAGTAAAAATATGGATGTTGTAACGTTACGTGTTGCAATTGGGTAAAATGTTATTGCAACTACAAAATTGTTTGGTTATGCCTATTACAATCAATGTGCGCTAGGGGTAGTGGTTTATAAGTAACACCAAGTGTTGTATCTCGTTTTGGGTTTATTTGCGGTTGTTGTTTGCTACAGTATTACAAACCATGCAATGCACGTTATAATTAATATAGTTGGTATAGAGATTACATACAGGAAAATAGGAAGATTGGCTGCTATGGCCGACTGAACTGATGCAAAGAAAATCATTGACACTAGCACATAAGTTCTGAAAAGAGAAGAGAAAATGTGCGTAAATTCTCTAATTATTTAATGGTTGCATTTCTGTTGAGATAATAACGGGTGGGTTGTTAATTTGCTGTAAACGTCTGTACAAGTAATATACTCCTATAGAGTTTGATATCGTTAGTAATGTTTGTATAGAAAAAAATGTAGAAAAATAAGTTGTTTCCTGCCCCTCTGGAATAAAGTTCAACCAAGTAGGGGGGTCATATTTGGGAATGTCGGTTAGGTTTGGATCGGAAATATTTGGGTTGAAGGTAATAGGCCCTCCATCGAAAGTAGAATTCAAATTTATCTTCCTATCCGAAGGAATCGGAAACAGAATATTTGCCAGTGTTAACGCGTGATGTA
Organism: Lepisma saccharinum; assembly: GCA_022664845.1. Taxonomy (NCBI): domain Eukaryota; kingdom Metazoa; phylum Arthropoda; class Insecta; order Zygentoma; family Lepismatidae; genus Lepisma; species Lepisma saccharinum. The sequence goes on along the minus strand of JAGDQP010003539.1, from coordinate 70,117 downwards.
GTTCTATAATGTGCGGATTCTCTTCGTTGGTAATGCAAAGTTCAGCCTGCTGTAAAATGGTTGTGTCATTTAAGTGTAATGAAAATCCACAGGGAAGTTGAACGTATAAGTTTTTTACTGAATGAAAATCTAGGTAAGATTCGGTGTTATTCGGAAATCGTATTTTTAAGAAATTGGTCGGGTTAATAATTGCATACTTTGAGCTCTGTTGTCAGAGCTACCGCTCCTGGCGGGGCAAATACATGCAGGCGATGTTGACCGCGAGGAATTTGGAGTGCAATGGTGGTGATACTTGCACTGAGTGTGAGAACAGAAATTATCTTGGCGACCTGAGTATCTGGGTGATGGAGAGCGCGACTCGGGTCTAGATTGGCTTGTGATTAAGGCTAATTGTGATTTAGTGGCGGCATTAAGCTGCGTGTTCAAGATCAATTGTAATTGATCTAATCTATTGGTGATTTCAGTTAACGAATCTGACGGACTGGTGGATGGTAATTTATTGACAGGCTGTTGTTCGTGACTACGCTCACGCACCATACATTCAGCACGTTCTTGTGTTGAAGCATGTTCTATCAATTGATCAAAGGTTGTGATAGGCTGTTGCGCAAAATGATAGATGTGCCGTTCAAGCATTCCGGATATTGCGTTTGTCAAAAAATCTGAAAATTTGAGCGTGGGATCGTATTGATCCGCCAAGTATTTCTTTGCATACAGGTAGTGCGTTAACGGCTCATCCTCGCGTTGCTGTCGCGAACGATACCTAATACTGTTTGAGGTTGGATTTTTATGAGGACCAAATTTCTTGAGAAATTGTATCCTGAGCTCTGACCAAGTTAAGGCACTAAGAGCATCCTTATGGGTTTCGTAAAAATACAATGGAATATCATGCAAGTAATAAGGAAAGAGTTCCCTTTTCCTAGAGTCATTCCAGTTGCAAATAGTAGCTGTACGCTCAAAATTCCGGAAAAAATCTTCCACAGATTGCGTTTGTGGATCAGAAAATTTGTCAAGAAACAAACTTGGAGTTGCTAATGGTAACTCTAATGGTGGTGGTGTCTTGGGTTGTTCGCGGTTACGAGACATAATGCATGGAAAAATTTGAAAAGCAAAAAGTAGAAAAAAAAATTTAAAAAAATGGTTGGGTGTACCTACGTTTGTGGTTCAGGCTTTAAGGCTAAACTATGGATTAAAGCAGCATTGAGAAAATATCCAACTGGGACTTATTCGACGGATGGAGCCATGTGACGTCCCCCTTAAGTTTAATGATTCTCTTTGACGTTACTACAATGGGTTATAATTAACAGTAATTTTGGTAGTAATTCTGGTAGTATAGTGTTTTTGGAATAAATTACAAGGCAGTAATATTTGTGCCAGTTGTCTAACATTTATTTCAATCTGTCAGAAATCAGAGAACAATAGTTGTACGTATACAAAATAGATTATACTCGCGAGAGACCTGCCGTCCCAGAACTTGAGTATCTTCCCAATATGCTGCTTTCCCTGTTCCTAAAGTTATGTACATGAAAAATGTAACAAGAGATGAAATTCTACCTTAATAAAAAAGAAAGAAAACAAAGTGGCAAATCTGCCTAGGTAATAACTTACGCGACTGATGCCATGGTGTCCAGCAGGGTGTTAGGTGTATGAGCAAGAGTGTCCCCAACTCCAAAGGAACTACTATTTAAATAGCACTGATCTAGATTTGCACCTCAACATTTGTGCTTAAAGCACCAAAATTAGTCTGTGGCTAAAAACAACACAGATGGCTATTAAAGTGCAATTAGAAGTTTTCCTGTGTTGTTTTCGCCCCACTCAGATACTGTATATTGCACACACTTAAAGATTATTGAATGGCCGTAGGATCACAGTTTGATAATCACATAACGACGTTGAAGTCGGCACGTATGCCAATTCTTGTGGTCTTTGCTTGTTCTTTTCCAATAAATCATCTTGTGGATATTACAATAAGGTTTAATTCTGCATGTAAAATAAATAATGCATTTGAGAAACGATATTATTTAAACTGTGGACACTGTAATTCAGATCACCCCGAAACCAACAATATAATTTGAAAGATCCTAAATGTGAGTTTATATAAATGGTTGCGGGGGTGACGTAGGGGATCAAATATTTGTACAATGGAATACGTATCATGTAGGATGCGAGTGACGTCACATATGCCCCCCCCCCTTCCGAAGAGAAAAAATTGAAAAAAAAAACCGTAAGTATTCTAAAAAAAATGTCTTAAAAGTCTTTTCGTTATCTTCGTGTTTAATTTCGTTATTTATAGCTCAGTTCGTTTCGTTTTTCTTATATTTTCATAACACTCTTATTTCTTGTGGGGAAACACTAAGAAGTCACTTTTTCACTATCGGGGTGGGGCTTTTCAATACATATATTTATTTTCCAATTTCGTCAGCGATGCCAATATCATATCAAAGCACATTCTGCAATGGTCCAACAACAACGGAAAGTATCGTAAATCATTTGTGTAACTCAAGATAACCAAATTTTCCTTTAATACCAAATTCTCGCCTCTCCTGCCATCTAGGATTTTGTCCGCGCAGATCCACCTAATGTAATATGATTCTGGCCTTACCTAAAGCTTCTAGCGCCAAAATATGGGCTCAGTGCGGTCCCCTTTTCAATCCGGGCTCGTGCCATGTCCGATTTGTGGAGGTCAAAAAACATCCTGTGGGTGGGTTTTCTCGGGTTCCGTTTCCTTCCACGTTCTTTATTCCAGCAATTCTTCCATCTTCATCCATTCAGCCTGAGCCAAAGCTGTCTAAAAGCCTTAAATAAAATTCAAATTCAAATGAGGCCAAATATTTACGTTTACATCACATATTTCCCAGTAATGTTCCATGTCAGCGATACAACCGCTGAATCACACGAAATAGATAAACGATTCGTTTTTTTTTAAACTATTTGTAGTTAAAATTTCGTTATATCTGCGCATAAAATCTGAATCTTCTTTGATGAGCGGTGTACTTAATGGTTATGTCATAGAATTTTTCGCTACTGTAATATATTATTATTCATCATTCTTAAGAATTCTGATGATTCAGTTCGTGGTTGACTTGTACGTTGTTAGCATTAATGTAACGAACAGAGAAGGCTTTGTCAGTGTACGTGTATTTAATTCCGAATGTATAGTAATATTCCCTGTAATCTGATGCTCCCTTTCTCTTCTTTCTTGTAGCTTCCAGTCCATGTTGAGAATAATTAAGAAGTATAAACTCAACTACAGGCTCACAGATAATTCCTCTACAGTTATTCCCGGCCATGCAATGACTTTCTCATCCTACCCGGGAACTATTCAATCTGGCGATGACTTCTATCTCATTTCGTCGGGATTAGCCACGTTAGAAACTACGATTGGAAACAGCAACTCTAGCTTGTGGAAATACGTCAGTCCACTGGGTCAGGTAAGCTGTCAACAGATTTTCAGTACATTTGGATATGGGCACCAGTTTTAGCTCTACAGATGCTTAATCGATGTTTTATCTCCTGCCACGTCTTCTGAATGGAGTTAACTTTCTGGAGGCGCCCCGTGAATGTATTCACTCATGTCCCTCGATGGCTATGAACCCCCAAATGCGACTGTCGTGTCCATTAACGCACTCATTCACGTGAAATGTTGCTTCGTCAGCAAAACAAAGTCGCTATAGGAAAGTTTCATCGTCATGAATGTTGTTGGTATATAAGCTTGCAAATTCCACACTCTTTCTCCGTCGTTCGGTTTAATTTCATATAGCAGGTGAATCTTGTAAGCAAAGAGCCTTAAGCATTTAAGCGGAACATTTTGAATGGTACTTTTTAGAAATCCAATACTAAACTTCCACGAGCAGTTGATTTCTTTGGGCTTCAATGCAGGATTGCCTTATGCATTCCACATTTTCCTTTGATGTTCTTGGTCGGCCAGATTTTTACTTCTCCTCAGACCCCCCCCCCCCCACACACACACAGAGAACTTTAAACATTTCCTAACATTTTAAGAAGTCACGTGTGTATATCCAGGAAGAACTTTTTTATAATAGGTTATAATCCCGGTAATCTATTTCGATGACCCTGTATATTAATGTGGAATCATTAGCATTTTTTTAATATAAAAAGGAAATACGTTGTTTTACTTACCAAAGTAAGTTGCAGAGGACCTCCTTTATCAAGGGAAATAGGGATAGGTGTTATACTAAGGTAGCATATCAATTGTAAAGCGAAGATCAAGTTGTAAGCATAAGATACGGAGCGAAGATCAAATTTTTAACTTAGCTGCCATCGTATCGCACACCAATATGGCGATAGTAAAGACTACTAGTTTCGCCAACTTATATATTAGCTTCATCAGGTAAGAAAGGAAGGGTAAGGGATCTGCAGGGATAAATGAAGATGTGCAAAAGGTTAGCCTTTGTCCGTGCTGTATGCTGGTAGAATAAAAAATGGCGGTCCTGAGTGGAAATAAAGTAGCACATAATATTGGAGACTTGTACTATAGTAGGCAAAGGTATCTGTGTTGCAAACGGTATAATTCCAATAAAAATATAGACCTCGGGGTGGCCGAGAGGTTAGAGCGCTCGCTTTCTGTGCACGTGGTCACGGGTTCAAATCCCGCCAGAATCCATTGAACGGAGCGGTTCGGAGCCCGCTTTACCAAAAACTGTATGTCCTGTCCTGAAATTCACCAGCTCGTTTCGGACGTTAATAACAATTCACTCCAATAAAAATGTGGATTTTTTAATATGCTGTGTTCGGTAATTAAAAACTTAATGCTAAAATCTCATTGTTCACTCAATCATTACGAATGTACATTCAATTTCTGTCGCGTCTTTTGCTAATTCAGAGTTCTCAGGTAATTTGCTTAAGAAAGCGCTCAGTTCAGATTTAGTGTTATTCCGAAACTGTGAGGTGTAATTTCTTAAAAAGCGGAGTCCATTCACTAGATAACACTCCACGATCCAAGTTTGGTCCTGTTCTCTAAGTATGGATATAATCAATACCATATGCTGCCGTAGTGCTTTGCTAATGGAGCCATTTGTTTCGCCTCGTAAAGCTCAGATTTACAGTTCATAAATAAACGAAGGTCTTCTGGAACTTAATGTGTTAATTGGATGTTATTTCCTCGCTTATTTAATTGTTGAAAAAAAAAAAAAAGCCATTGCAGAACCACAGCACGGCCAAGTTGTGTTTTTCAACAATTACTCTGGTAAATAAAACAAGATATTACAAACCTCTACACGGATGGATTATTTAGATAAAAACAAAATGTTATTTTTTTTTCTTTTAGCTGCAATGAATATGTTGAAGGTGTGTAGCACAGTCGCCATTATTGTATTTTTAATTCCATTGATTACTGTGCAGTTACCAGGTAGCTGGAAAAGTCAGGGAATTTCGTGGGTGGTAGTGCATAAGTCAGTTAAACCAGTTATTTGTACAGTCTTAATGAAAGGAAGGTAGATGGTATTCTGTTATTTAGCAGTAGAACACAGGCTATTTTTTTCTTTTCATCTTAATTGTACCACTTGTTATGTGTTAGTATCGTTAATGTCGTGAAAATAGGCTGATTCTGTGGAAATAAATAAATAGTGCTCCTGGTTATCCGAATGGTTGACGTAATCCTGAGTTCAAAACCACTGAGGGTCAATTGAACAGAGTGGATTGCATCCCACGTTATCAAAAGATGTAGATCACAAGCTCGTATAGGTCATTAATTTCATACAAAAGTGAATCTTAGGTATCCTTGTTCCAAGTTTTAGAAAATAGAACGGTAGAGAGTTGGTCTTTGAGACGGTGTTGTAGCGGATATCGATCGCTGTTTTCTTAGGAACAAAAATTTACAACAATAGGTCGAGAATATGAGCAGCACGAACAGCGCGTTCGCATCACACAGGGGATAGCTTTATTTTTTATTTTCTTTTACTCTAACTACAATCACACTTTTTATACTCTTTTTTTTTCGTTCCTGTGTTCTTCGTAGAATCTCAGGCGCCTCACTTAGGGTACGGAGAAGTGACTCTTTGGGTTGGCTGCCCAGTTTTGGATTGCTTACTTCAATTTCATTCATCAAATAATACCTAGAATCGTTTAAACGTAAAGAAACAAACACGTCACCATTAAAACGCCACTAAAATCAGATTTAGGCGCACCCCGCTTTACATCTTTCAGACATGCTTTCAGCCACTTAACCAAGTTTAGGAATTACTGTTCCAGACGTACCTGCAGGAATATCTTACATGCACAGAAATAGTTCAGTTATGAAATATCTCTCTGGTAAATGAGTTTCATTACCAATTTAGCGACAAATTTTTCTTTCAGATGGGTTTGTTGGAAATTCAGACGTGAAAGCGTCATATTTCTACAGGTTAAATCAAAATACCAATAACAGAGTTTAGCGGTAATTTCTAAGCTTCAGAACCGAAAGAATGAACAAGATTTGTTCACATCCACAAGTGATGCTCACGTATACAATTTATTTCCAATGTACTGAATTCTTGTGTACAGTCTAAAGCTTAATATTATAAAGAACACTAAATTAATCCCATTTATCCAATGGCTATCACGCTCGGCCTCTGTGCATATGTTCCCTGATTCAGATCAGGTAGGGATCTGTTTTCATGTAATGATTTGGAGCCCAATTGGATTAAAACTGAGGTAAGGGCCAGGCCTGCCACCGGGTCACTATTTCAACTAAAAGTAACTTTTTTAAATGATGGTCACTGAAAGTCCCCTCATTTTATAAAACGGTCACTTCTTTCTCTCCTTCTTTTCCCGGTTGACGTTTCTAATGAGTCTTCTCCACAAAGCCCTGTCCTGAACTTCTTCCGCAGACAAACCTTTCTCCCTGGGATCATTCTTAACCCTATCCATCCGTTTCCTCCTTGGCCTCCCTCTACCTCTTTTGTCCTCCACTTCCATTGCCATCACTCTTCTGACTACACAGTCATTTGTTCTCCTCATTACATGTCCATAACACTGCAATCTTCTTTCTTGTATCTTCTTAGATATCTCTGCTACTTTGGTTGTACATCTTACTCACATTTCTTACTCTATCTCTTCTTGTTATCCCACACATCCAACGTAGCATTCTCATTTCGGTGACATCTAATCTCTTTTCTTGTGTTCTCTTTATTGGCCACGTCTCTGCTCCGTACATCTAACCACTGTTTTGTAAATCATCCCTTTATTCTTCACCGTGATTCTGCGGTCGCAGAGAACGCCACTTACTTTCTTTCGCCCCTTGCATTCTGTGTGTTATTTCAGAGTCCAAATCGCCATTCCCAGTAACAGTTGAGCCTAAATATTTAAAACTTTTCACTTTATTCAATCGTTCTTCTTGCAACATCACTTCTCCATTTCCTTCTCCGTTACTCAAGATACTCAAGTTTTCTTTCTATACTAATCTTTAGGCCTCTTTTTCCCAGAAACTTCCTCCAACTCTCTACTTTCCTTTCAAGTTCTGCCCTATTAGTATTGCACGGTAAACATCATACACCAGGTGGCTTCATCTCTCACATACTGAGTTATAACGTCTATGACTACGTTGAAGAGATACGGGCTTCAGGTTGGTGTAATCCAACCATAACAGGGATTTGGCGTGTCAATCCCACACTACTTTACTAAAGTCACTTAAAAAAAAAAAAAATTAAAATCACCTGTAGATTTAAAAATAATAAAAATTCGGTGCATCTGGGGAAGGATGATTCATGCTCTTACCTTTGTAGCAGCAGCCCTTTCCAGTAGTCAAGGCACTGTTAGTACAACGCATAACACTATTGATTTCGCGGAATAAGCTATCTGCATCACCGGATATAATGGAAGGCAAGGTTAGGGAAAAGTGGACGTATCCGCAGTACCTGATGATCCGGATAGTGTATTCCGCGAAATAGATAGTGTTATGTGTTGTACTAATCAGTGCCATGATTATTGGAAAAAATTGGTTCTAAAAACGCAAGATAAAAATAATAAGTAGGAAATAAATCAAATTTGTGAGCCAATTTAAGATTATAACTGTAGTAATTCAATGCCGTTCCAATTAAGTATTGTTTGTTATGGAATAATGCCTTCCACGTTTTATGTTCATTTATTCAGTGCTCAGGGTGTAACTTTTTGATGCTTGATACAGAGAAAGACGGTCGAACACATTCATTGGCCATTTGAGTAGCACTACCACCACAAATATATATGGGCCACGGTGACTCAGTGGTACTTGGAGTCCTCGGTTCGATCCCAGATCATGTGCCATGTGGGCTTTGTGGTGGACACACACCGTGTGGAGGAATTCTCCCGTTTCCTTTCATTTTCTCCAGCACCTAATTGTCCCATGATCATCCATACGGCCTGAGCTAAAGTTACTCAAAAGCGTTCAGTAAAATTCAAACAAACATATCTGAAAATGCAACCTTTTTCGTTTATCCACCCACGATTGACGAACTTCAAAAATACGGAAAATTCAGTAGTAAGACAATTTGGCTGCAGCATTATGTTGCTCATGTCCCTTGCGTCTGGAACTCGTGGTTTAAAACCTTCACGTTAAAATAAGATTTTTGTTGGTCCCAACAAGTAACTCACATATGATTGGCGTAATTTCATGTATTTAACACCAGTTGCATTACTTTATCGGTTGCGTTGCATACTATAAGACTGCAAAAGAGAAAATCAGCATTAATAAGTTTTTTTTAAAAGATATCTATAAAATGACTATGGCAAAAGTACAAGTATTTGCCTGTAAAGTAATAAAAATTCATTAACTTAGATTATTCGAAGGTTTTGTTTGCCTGTACCTATATGTATCAATCAGCTAGCATTCTGATATTTTCGCTTTTTTAAATTGCTCCATCCATCATATAAGAAAATATGTTTTGTACTTTAAATTTAAAAGTCGTGTAGCGCAAGTAATAATTTGTTCCTAATTACAAGCTAAATTGAATGTAAAAAACAAGTAGCTAGATTAAAAAATTATCATAGATAACTGTGATTCTTACTCTTGCCTAGTCTACTGGTTATACAGTAATTGGAACCCCATCTATTATTCAGTAATATTACGAAACAATACCAATATGAGACAATTTACTAAGACATTTTGTATTTTTTTTTAAAGCATTAACATACCCCTCTAGGATTCGGCGGAAATATTTGCTAAAGTGGGGAAAAAATATTTGTAAACTTTATTGAAGATATAAAAAGTAAGCATCGTATGTAGCAGTTTTATCACGTTTTTCTCTTTAGACCAAGTAATTTTGTACACACATTAAAGTAAGTACTCATTGCTTAATTGGAATATTATAGTGCTTTCATCGCAACAAGTAAAACATTAGAACTGCAATCTTAACCGGCCTTGTCTAGGTTGGGGCTATTCACTAGAAAACGTGTGTTACTAAGTAACATCTTTACTGTTGATTGTCGTAAAATCAGTAACTTTGTTACTCTGTATAGTTTTACATGCAAATGAATATATTTAGGTTTAAAATCTATGTAAATACATTACAAGTGGCACTGACAAGGTCACTTTTTATTTAGAAAAGTCACTAAAAATGTCATTTTTTTAAAAAACAATTTGATCACTATTCCAACTAATTTCAATTGGCATTCTTAGTAGGAGCCCTGGGTAACGTCACAAACTTACAAGCTCGTTTAAAACGTTAATAAAATATAAGAAAAACATTTACGTTCTTTAGGGTAGAACAATCCGTAAAAAAAATGTATGCGTTTGACTTACCATATGAGCAGTGATTGTCTTTGCGGCACTTTCGAACGCTTTCACATGTTCTTATGATCAACACTGAAAGTGGGAAATTCAAATCCCTTTCATTAGCAGAGAATCACCTCATTCCTTTGTGTTTCGTAGTGTAGTTTTCATTACGTGAGGACTAATGGTTTTAACTATTCCTAGTGTTTAAAGGTGTGATTTCGTTTAGGCGATGGTCGTATGCAATGACCGCATTCAGTGAATGCTTGCGACGGAAGCATGTAGTGGGGTAGTTTCCTTTGTGCATTTGGCGCGTGCGCGACGCCCTAGCATATCTACACAATCGTATGATTTACTTTTCGTGCATTACGAGATTAAGATCTTTCTGTAAACAATATTTCTTACAGTAATAGAATTTTAGGCACGATTACAAACAAATATATTAGTAATATAATCAGCATTTTAAATTAAACTCAACTTCCATTCAATATAAAACAATATAGTTACTTCAAGCTGCCATGAAACCCTGCTGCCATCTATCGAACATCAAACTTACTAGAGGACAATCGCATCTTTGCATGTATTCTCGTTCTTTCGCGTTTTACCAACAATTTTATAGTATTTTCGTGCATCCTTGACGTAGCTTTTAATTCTCATCTCTGCTGAAGTTCATATTTGACACAAAATAGTTTCAAATTCAAAGAAAACCCGAATGAAAACTGCACAACACTCTACAACGCATGCGATTGCTGCAGCTTGACTGCTCTCCGAAGGAGTCGTTGCAAGTTGCTAGCGACACCATGCGTCCGACGCGCAAACCAAACCGGCTTCACTGATTTCCCTTCAACGTGTCAATGCAGTGGCGCGTGCAGCAGTTGCTTGCGATCTTCGTATGCGAAAATCGCACAAACGAAACTGCACCTTTAAAGTCATTGTTTAATGTATTGCAAATAACATTGGTGCAATTACCGAAAAGAAAAAGCTTCATAAAATATCAGTAACTAAATAATATATGCGTAGCGAGGTTTGAGAAACATATTTGACACACCGATAACGGTGATTCAGAGAAAACTAACGGAGGCGTGAGTTGGTCTTTGGAAACTAGGAAAGAGGACTTTTGTTTCTGAGGTTTATCTGAGTCGCCGTTATTGAGTAAGTGACGTAAGTAAATAGTTATATTTAAGCACGTAAAAATTTTTCCTTTATTTTCTAGGTTTCGGAAGGCGTAAGAACCATGGTGGCGAATAGATTAGCAGAAAATGGCCGAGATTGGTCCAAAATTTTCAGCCAGTACAATAGTGGCACATACAATAACCAGTGGATGGTGATTGACTATAAGCTGTTTAAACCTGGACGTCATGAACTGAAAGACAATTTATTATGGGTTTTGGAGCAAATACCAGGATTGATACATGCATCTGATAGAACGGATGTTTTACGCGAACAGTCGTACTGGCCAAGTTATAACGTTCCATCGTACCCTGACGTTTTTGATCTTAGCGGGTGTCCTGCAATGGTAGAAAAATACGGCGACTGGTTTTCGTATGACAAAACTCCGCGAGCACTTATCTTCAAAAGAGACCACGAAAAGGTGAAAGATATGACAACGATGATCCGGTTAATGAGATACAATAATTTCAAGGAAGATCCCTTATCTCGGTGTAACTGTACGCCACCGTACAGTGGCGAAAATGCCATTTCAGCAAGAAATGACTTGAATCCAAAGAACGGAACGTATCCTTTCGGAGCACTGGGACACCGTTCACATGGTGGAACGGATATGAAGTTGACGAACGCTAGTTTGTTTTTGAATCTGGATTTTGTAGCTGTGTCAGGACCAACGTGGGATGATCTTCCACCGTTTCAATGGAGTAAAACGGATTTTGGGAATGATACACCCCATGTTGGCCACCCGGATAATTGGGTATTTAAACCGATACTCACGCAATGGAAGTGGCACTAATAATTAATTAAATTTCGTACCATAAAGCAATTAGACCACTATTTAGCCTTACTTTTTGTTTTATACAAATGTGGGTCGAAGATGGTGCAAAGTAGTGCCGAAATTTGATGTACATGCGGTAAGTGAAGAGTAGACGTTGGTACTCAATATTGTCTTTCATCCTAGATTATTCAAACATATATTCTGACTTTATGGGTATTTTGATCTTTCATACTGTTTATTTTTTGGATTCGTTTTTCGTTTTATTTATCATTATTATTTTTTTTCCTCAGTTGAAGATATATTGATATTACTTTTGTTTTTAGTGTGTCCTCTTTAATTGTTTGCGGGATTAGAAACCACGTTTTTAATACACTATCTCTGATTATAATACTTGTAAAATAAATAATAATAATCGTAAAACCTTTTTTAGGTGAACGTCTTTCATGTGCCCATTTTCAGTTGCAAATTTTCACTCAGGTAAAATTAAGAAGCTGTCTAACAATCACCCACCCAGAAGCTGTAAAATGCCTTGATTATGTTCGTCCATGATTTCTTCCCCACAAGTCGAGTACAATTTTGGTAACCCGGTCCGTAAATTTCTCAAAATTAATAGAAATGGTATACCGAATTTTAATGCACACTTTTTTTTTGTCGAATTTAGTGTCCAAAACCGGGGTGTGCAGAACTTAGATTTGTATGCAGAAGTGGAAAATTCTGCCGATCGTTCTGCGTGTGCTTTGATTCTGTTCTGGTTACCTCGTTCCTCGCTTGCTTATTTTATTTTGGTTTACCTTCTCATTTGTCGCCGTATACTACGAATACCATATTTTTTGTAAGCATTGTTGTTACTTCATAAAGCGAAGACGTGAAAGTAATGCTACCATGTATTGTAATACCGGTAATAATAACATTAAAATCCATAACATACGCTGATCACGTAACCTTTAATAACTTGAACCCAATACAGCCGTCTGATAGGCCAAGGCCCTTAGGGGCTGTCGCGCCACACAGTTTAGTTACCGGTACCAGTTTCGTTAAGTGCTATTCTCATTATGTTCGTCATTTTGTTTCTTTCTATATACTCTCATTATCAGTATTCTATAAATTCTTAATTAGGTAATATGCCTCCCACATTCTACAGTTCATCTCTGATACATACTTCAGTGACTTGCAGTGGTAAAGTTTCTATAAAAATACGGTAATCATTGATTACACTGTGATATTGAAGAAGAATCATTCTTGCAACGGGTAAGGCTAATAACAATAGTGTTTTCTTCTTTGTATTGTTTCGTTCTTTCCTTTGACTCCTCTCTAGCATATATTTGGGTATTGTAATGAAAGATTATGGCATTACTGGGTTCAGAGAGATGTTGAAATCGCCAGAAAGAGCTGCATAGTTCAAAACATGACCTCCCTGTCGGAGTAAGTGGTTAGTGGTTTTTTTCAACGAAATAATTGAATTTTAGGTAGTGCCGATAAATTGTCAGGGTTCAGTTTTGATTTTCTTGAATCTAGTATGTACGTCGTCACTGAAGTTTTCTTGTTGCAAAAGTACATCATGAAATCACGGTAAATCAAGAAGCGGCTCTTACATTCTGTGTTATATCAACGTCCAAACTTTAAAAGCAAGGTTGTAACACTTTTGAGATATTTTCTAAGTTTCTGGTGTGGTGATTTGTACTTACAAATAAATACCGCTTCTTCTATACTTTTTTTTTCACTATAGCGATATTATTGTAGAGCTATTCCATCGTCACGTATGGGACATTAAAAAGTTCTTACTTGGTAGATAAAAAAAATATGGCTGTGAAATGCGTAATATGTTTGTTTTTTTATGTTTATTTTTTTAATAATTGAGGAAGACATAGGGAGAGAGGGATTCTGGAAGCAGTTTTTTGTGTCGGTTGAGCTACTAAAGAATTGACTGAGTATGGGGCTTGTTGTTTGGTTTTAGCTAATAATTTTATAAAGGTTTTTCTTTATTGCTTAATTTTTGTGTCAAAAATTGTTACATGTTATATACAGAATATTGCTATAATAGCCATCTATTTCGCACATTTTCGATTTATTTACTTTAGGCTACATTTTATGTGTAATTGTTTGTATATTTTTATTCACTTTGTCTGGGCATGCAGGAACAGTGGCATAAAATAAACAAAAGTTCCGAGGTAACGTTGTAAAACAAAGCGGACTTGAGACTAGATTGCTTTGTTATATGGTAATCACATTTTAAGATCTGAATTTGTGCATGACACAACATGAGTCTTGTGTGAAAACTGAAGAACTACAATAAAAATATATTAACAATTAGGCACAAATTTGTAGGATAATGTAAATATGTTGATGAGTACGTTTCATCGAAATTTTGTACTCTTTTACAAAATAGTCGATTATTTTAGGAACACCCTCTGTATAAGTTGCTAGGTACCAGTAGGAAGCTATTATTAAGACGGTGAAAGAAGCCGTCGTTCGTTAAGAAGTTGATGAAGCAGTTGCATATAGGAAAATAAAAACGGGTGAGCTATTTTCAACAATGGTAGATGTGTGTTGTTATTAAAAAAAAAAAAAAGTTCGTAGTGATTATGTAAAGACGTGTGTAAATGTTTAAATTTTAAACGGGGAATGTAGATAGTCACCATGGAGATAGTGGGTAATATAAAAGTTATTTTTTACCCCTACAGGTGCTCAAGTTTAAGTGGAAATAAATATGTTTCGTACGAAATGATATAGTTCTTACGTTGACTATTCTTCACGTTTTGGTGTACGTAATCTCTTACGAATCCTAAATGTCCTATAGAATAGAAGATTTCTATGAATTGAACAAATGAAATGGCTATCTGGTTCGTTGGAGAGAATTCTAACGGTATATGCGGTTTCCTTCTGACTATAACAATTTTACTGAAAGGAATAATTTGAAATATTTAATATATATTTATACTGTTGAAAAAATAACGACCCACTTGTTGGACCCTACCTTGTGATTTCTAAAGTGTCAGTCATCATCTGGATATTAATAATTTGTAAGTTTCTCGTAAAATTCTATTAAACGTATCAATCATTTACTTACGTTCTCTAGAATGTAGTTTGTTTCTGTAATCTTACTCGATTCATTAAACAAGTTTCGTAGGGTTTATAAATTGTAACAAGACATACTTGATATTTCTGGCATTTAACGCTATCTGGCGTCCCTTCTTACATTTCGCTATAACCTTTGAACAAGGAATGGTGAGGGTAACCTGTATTGAAGACATGATCCCAGAATTCGCTTCTTTTCTAAATTTGAGAACCTTTTTTTTCCGGACATATAATTTCAAGATCGATTCAAAGGCTTCCACTGTGTGGTAGATATACTGTAATTCAATAACGAGCACAAACTAACTATATAAAGTCACAGTGTGTAAATAAATTTTAGAATAAAAACTTGTAAATATGTTCAATGTATATAGTGAAGGGATTTTTCAAGACCAAATCTTGTGTAAAATAAGATATGTCAGATATTTTTGGTTCCTATGTGTAACTGAATGGTGATACTCGCGCTGTGTATTGTAAATTTTTCTCATGTCCTATTTGGACCTAAGTCATGACCTATTTTTGCAACGTATCTCTATTTTTCTATCTACAGTAAAAAATACATTTTTGTTATAGAATTGATTGTAATAAAATGTTTATTAAAAATAATATTGAAGCTGGCAGAATTTTTTAAAATAAAATATTATCTGGTGCACTTGTGTTTTCTTTTGCTTGGTACAGTTGTATCAGTGCTGCTGCTGATGACCCGAATGTCCCTGGGAAAGATAAAACGATGCAGGTTTGTCATTACCTTCCGTTGAATGGAGAGGACGGGACCTACAATTTAAAGTACATTCCGAGCTGTTCGAATGTCCCTACTGTGAATCCCTTTGCTTCTAAGGCGGTGAGCAAAAGTTCTTATCCATTAGGGACGCATCATATGGTGAAGTATGTCATATCTATGAATAGTTTTTCAATGTGTAAACTTCCTTATTAAGGGAAGATACAGACATCGTAGGTTTAGGAGTTTGGGATGAAGCAGCTCTGTGCACAGGAACGGAATATCGAAGAGAATGAAGTATCCTTAGCCTTATTAAAAGTATTCCATGCAACATTCAGGATGTTTAGTTATGGTTTGACAGACACTTGAAACAAAGAATAATAGCCTGAGATAAATTGAAGAGAAATAATGCGTTTCAATAGAGTTGAAAAAAATGAATAGATGCTTTGTATGCGATGGTAAATATTTTTAGGTAGATTTCGAAGAAAATATACTTATTGAGATCGGTACGATATGAAAGTGTATATTTATATATATATATAAACACGCTAGCGGCCATAATTTTGAAGATATTTGAACCAAATTGTTATATGTTGTTTCTAGGCTTAATAGCTCGGTTAAGTTCGTTAATGAGCAAAATCGGTCGCCATCTTGGATCCAAAATGGCCGCCGAACCCATTGTTGTATAGAATACACAGCCTAAACCGCTGGGACCATTGAAATCAAATTTGGTATAAAGGTACAACATAACTTTTTGATTATGAAAATGTTACTGAATGAGTTCAAAGACGCCATCTTGGATCAAAAATGGCGGACCTAAAAATCTATTTTCCACACCGTTTGAGCTAGAGATATGAAATTTGGCATAAAGGTGCATTATGACGAGTAGCTTAGGGAAATATCACAACATTTGGGAAAAGTCGCCATCTTGGATCCAAAATGACCGCCCAAAATCCCATTTTGCACACCGTTTGAGCTGGATAAACGAAATTTTACTTGAAGTTGTACTATCACAAGTAGGTCACGACAAAATAAGAAAACTTTCAAAAAGTCGTCAACTTGGATCCAAAATGGCCGCCCTAAAAACCCAATTTCCAAATCATTGAAGGTAGAGAAACGAAATTTTCAATGAAGGTGTATGACCAAGAGTAGGTTACAATAAATGGGGCAAATCTTCTCTTTGGGGGCGCAGCCAACCGTGGGAGGGTGAAGATGTACTCCGTGGTGGTGTAGTGCTGCAGGGAGATTTTGGTTAAGATAAAGGAGGCGCATCCTCTCAAAATCACTGAAGTTGGGGGGCGAGCCCCGGCTCCCAGCGAAACTTCGAAATCTACCTCAGCCTGTAGGCCTACCGAAAGGGATTTTTTTACATGGGCTATTTTTAGTAACTATGGACTTCGGCCCGTCACGATATGAATGCAATAAATTTAAAATCCACAAACATCGATGCCCCGGGTGGGATTCGAACCCGCAACCTCATAGCACCCTAGTCTACATGGCTACCGAGAACGCCTTGTATGGGATGGAAACAAGCTTCAAAGCTGTTAAAATTTGAGCCCGAAGATTAGAAAAAAGAAAGCGAATACGTAGTACGTAACTGTAGATAAATAGGAGAGGGTTCCTTTACACTGGTTTTATGTCATTTCTGTTTAAGCTTCAAAACAATGGAAGTCACAGATAATAAAAGAAACCCTTTGTGTAGTAGAGGCAAAAATTGAACGTTAGAAACGACCTGCTGCCAATGTTGTAAGGAATATTTAATCATGAACTGATATACTACTTTGTCCCCATTACGTAGCAGAGAGCTTCTAGTCTCCTGGGTTGCGAAACAAACGGTTGAGATCACTTGTATACCATTATGTTGCACTGGCTAGATGTGGCGTGGTATTAAGTACCAAATTTAGATGGTAAAAAAATAGACTTGATCTACATGTCATTCAAAGAGAGGAGAGGAGAGGAACAAAAATATCTCAAGTGTTTTTCTTTTTTAATCAACTTTTTCGTATTCGATTCAGTTATTTCAAAAGAAGTCAGAAAAATTTAAGTTTCATCAATAATCTAGAACTTGCGATTAACTTAAGCAGCTGACCCCAAAACGCCGATAACAAGGCTGAGTAAAACTGTTTTCGAAAGAATATTCACAAATAATTTAACAGGACCACTTTAATGAGAATAGGTCATGTGTACGTATTCAGAGGAAAAGTTACATATATGTATATATAATACAACGAACTATAAAGGCACTTTTGAGCAAAAATTCCTCAGTGGATCGATTCATGAAGACAAAATGTGACATCAAACATTATTCAAAGTAAGAAAAAAGTACATCATGTGTGTGTGTATATAATATACTCAAATACAATACAAAATATAAATGTGACGGAGAAACTATTTTCACTTGAAGCCGAATAGAATTTTGTACACAACCCTCTATAATTTTGTTTATAATTTTTGTATTAATTAATATCTTCAGTTCTTTTCCTTAGCTATATATATATAGGGTCATATAAAAAGTCTCCGCGGTTTTATGGTACATTTTTGAACAAAAAATTTCTTTATTGAAAATCAATTTTAATCAAGTACATATTGACCATTATTATCTATGACCTTTTGCCATTTTTCGGGTAGCTTCATAATTCCATCGGTGTAGAACTTCTTTGGTTTTTCGTCGAAAAACTTGGCCAAGTGATTTTCAGCGGCGCTTCGGTCGGCCAATTTTTTACCATCAAGAGAGTTTTGCAGACCGAAACAAATGGTAGTCAGACGGTGCAAGGTCCGGGCTATACGGTGGATACATCAAAACTTCCCAACCAAGTTCCGTCAATTTGTTCCGAGTTATGAAAGATGTGTGTGGCCGCGCATTGTCATGATGGAACACAACTCCCTTTCTGTTGGCCAATTCTGGTCGCTTTTTCTGGATTGCTTCGTTCAAACGGTCGAGTTGTGCACAGTACGTCCATTATGAGCTGCTGCAACCTGACGAAATTATCAATTCGGTCCTATACTGTGCACAACTCAACCGTTTGAACGAAGCAATCCAGAAAAAGCGCACAGAATTGGCCAACAGAAAGGGAGTTGTGTTCCATCATGACAATGCGCGGCCACACACATCTTTCATAACTCGGAACAAATTGACGGAACTTTTTTGGGAAGTTTTGATGCATCCACCGTATAGCCCGGACCTTGCACCGTCTGACTACCATTTGTTTCGGTCTCTGCAAAAAAAATTTTGATGGTAAAAAATTGGCCAACCGAAGCGCCGCTGAAAATCACTTGGCCAAGTTTTTCGACGAAAAACCAAAGAAGTTCTACACCGATGGAATTATGAAGCTACCCGAAAAATGGTAAAAGGTCATAGATAATAATGGTCAATATGTACTTGATTAAAATTGATTTTCAATAAAGAAATTTTTTGTTCAAAAATGTACCAAAAAACCGCTGAGACTTTTTATATGACCCTTTATATATAGGCCTATTCTAACAATCAAACAATGTTTTGTGGGGAGGGTAAATTACAGATTTGTTGCTGGGGTCTAAATTGTATTCCATTCGACTTCCACAGTACCATGTTATATATACATATAAAAAGATGTTGGCTCAAATAGAGTTTTCAGTTTACACTTAATGTCTCCATTATGGTGACTTGCCATTTATTATTACACAAAATTAGAGAGTAGCTGAGATCGTTAAGCTACCCAAAATAATAATAATAATACAAAGATATTTTCACAAATAAATAACCCTAAAGCTACTAAACTGAAAATAAAACTTAAGTGATGTACAAAATGATCCTGCATAACAAAACCCGCTCCGGCGTCCAAGGGTTAACTAACTAATATCTTAAACAACTTCATTTTAGCGCATGAAACATGGTGCGAAAATATAAAACTAGCTCGGTTTTAACCGTATCCAAATGCAACATGCAATTAGTTAATTCTTAAACGACCACAAAAGAAAGAAAAAATTACAGCAGAGGAAAAGAAATAAAAATGTGACCATATATTGCCATTTTCTTTTCTGTTTCTCTGTCGTCTTTTTCTATTATTATCGCTTTAATTTTCTATCTAAAGCTTTCCTTTGGCGTGACCCCACACGAGACAGCTACGAAATCGATAGGGACTGAGTAACCTCGTACTACATTGGCAGACGGTGGAAGCGAAGTAAGTTTCAAGTAACACCTGTTTAGGAATAGGAATTTGATCAACTAATTCAAAGCTTGCCCATAGTTAAATAGAGAAAGTGTTTGCGTGTCCCGTCACCTGCTTTAGTCTTTCTTCACCATTTTCCCGAAAATCCTACATGATTTTGAAAATGATACTGGCAAACAATAAGCGTTTGCTGTCTACATCAATGTTCCTTTGTTACATATAACATTATTAACAATATCCATGGTGAAAGTTTTCTTTGTGCTTCGACAACCATTGCGAGAATTAACATGATTATTAATTATAATAATTGGCAAAATATACGACACTTTAAAGTTATTTCCATCAAAAAATGAACTGTTTTTAAATGGTGCTAAATCTGAGAGACACAGTGGACAACAGCAAATGTTAAAAAGTTTTACAAAAATAGGACATAGTGGGCTTGTAAAGAAGACACGTTACCATATATCTTACTGAAGTTATACAACATGCATAGAGAGGACAATATGCTGTGAGTTTCCTGTTGTTTCTACGATTCAATTTCACGCATTCAAGCGAGCAGGCAAGGCAACTACCAGGGTGAGTAGTTATGTGCTATCACGTTGTAATTCCTTAACATACAATAACGTGAAATGTAGTTTTCCACTCATGGACTTTCCTAAAATGTGTTAAAACCACGAAAACGAACTTTCGCCTTCATGCTTTGTTTTACAGTTCATTTCCATTCATTTACTAGCAAACACATCTCCAAAGGAAATGCAGAAAAAGGCAAAATTCCTTTTCATTAGCAGCACAAGCATTATTTTATGAAGGATATTTTGTGAGATGTTAAAAAGCAAACTTAATATGACCAAAAATGTGCTTTTATACCACCATATTTTGGCCAAATATAATGTAACGCTAAAATATGTATTTATATGACCATTTAAAAACAGCATCGTCATGTTTAAGTTAACTCGGACGTGGATACACAACAAGGATAAAAATATGTCATAAAAATTCGAGCCCTATTCACAAGTATTCAACAATAAAAAATACTACATATCATTAATACAGTGAAAAAAAAGAAGTGTTAAGGGTGAACTATACCACAGAGCAGAGAATAGCCAACATACAGTAAGAAATGCACGCGGTAACACCTACATATACTATGCCCACTTCTCATATGTGTATAAATGTGTGTGATCCATTTTGGTAATTACAATTAGGCAAAAATCTTTTGCAAAAAATATGGCGTAGCCGATATAGAGAGCCATCTCGACTCTCGCCTTGTGTGACTGAATTAAAACTACAGAAACGTAAGTCAGGATGAGTAGTCCAGTTATTCCCACTGCAGATTCGTAGCAATGTTAGAAAAAGAACTAAATATGTTAATTTATTACGATCTTTCGACATTTGGAAACATAATTCAGTATCAAGGCCCTAGAAATTGTGCTCGCCAACGGACGGGTTTATTCCGCCGTAGGTGCCAATTAAATAAAGCCGACATGTGCAAGCTAAACAAATAAATGTCAGTCCTAGTCAAAGCAAGTGTATTTTAGGGTATCCTTTTACACAGACATTGACTTACTGTTTCAAAAATTGTAAAAAATGTTACACTCCGGTGGGTAAGTGGTTTCTCTCGGTCTTGTAACCAACTAGTTCCACGTTCTATTCTCGGTGGAGACATACAGAACGTACTACTTCAGAATCCAGTCCTTTGGACGTTATTTACAGTCAATGGGAGGTAAAGGCAAACCACCATTGATACACTTTGCCTAAGGACTTTCGGATCAATAACCTGACTCCGAGAAGAGAATCATGGCAACGAAACTAAACGAATAGAAAAGTTCGTACTGAATGAAATGTACTTTTGTCATATGCGCCTAGTTCACCCACGTAACCAACAATTTTACATCAGATTCATTAGAAATAGAGATTGTAATGAATTCCCTCATTTCACGAATTAACTGGTTAGTAGTACACTAAACATGGGACAACCAGAGTTCGTGCCGCATGATTGACTGTGTTGTGACACCGACAGACAAATGCGTGATTTTGTTTTATACATGTATCCAGTGCTAATAAATTGCTCGCAGCATTGTCAAATAGTTTTTTTTTTAAATTTTGTTCCAAAGCAACGGTACACAGTTACAAAAAAAAAATGGTGGAATGCAATTGTAATGAACAAGACGTTCGATCTCTAGCGGCTGATGGCAGAACTACCGCAAGCCGATCATTCCAAACGACTGTGTCTCCGTGGCCCTATGCTTAATGCACTGCCTGCAATTAATTCTTGAAATCATTAATTTCGTTACAACCCTGTACGTAAGTGCTGAAAATTAACATCAAACAATTTACATGGTTATAATTCTAACAACGTAACAGTTTACAACCAAACGATCCACTGATGAATTTTAAAGAAGAAGAAGAAGAAAATCATTAAAATTTGAAAATTTGACACAATTTGAACAACACTTTACAATTTCTTTCCTAGAGTAACTATTCTAAGCTTTCGTCCACGATTGAAATAATTTACAAAAATAATACCGTCTGAATTTGAACTACTCTTCGTAGTATTAATACTGATTTTAATCGTGGTGGGTAAATAACAAATTTTAAAATAGAAAGAGACGTTTAGAGTTACTACAAGTGTGGAAACACAAAACCTTCTTTACAACACTGTATTGCACTTGTTAAAAGCAATACCAAAAAAGGCAAATAAAACCCAAATAATAAATTATTTGACGTAACACTTCTTTGAAACTACGTAAAAAGCGTCATGATTTGTGTTATCCCTTTACGAATGAATACCAAATATATACAAATTCACAGCCAACTTACATACAAACAAAAGCTAACATCACACAAAATTACATAAAAGTGTTTTATAGAACCTCAAAAAACATGGACAGTATTTTCCGGACAATGAATCCGTTGAGAGAATCCGGACAATAAAGTCCTTATAAACTACGACATTAGTTTCTATCTTTACACAATTTCCACACACTTGTTAGAATATTAGTGTAATACACTTGGATTTGCATATATGTATAATCTGATAATATAACAATTATATACACGCTACATACGAATTGTAGATAGATCTGTAAGTAATTGCTAATAAATTACCAATACTTTTAAATATATAAAAATGTTCCATCATCATATATACATCTTTCTTATGGCAAGTTTTGTAGTCACATCTACAGTGAATGCAACTGCTAAGCTCATACTGAAATATCACATGAGGGGTAACTTTATTTTTTTTTTTTTACACACAACACCACTTCCAACGATTTCTTCTTCATTTGGAATTTTTAAATATGCTTCTCTTCAGACTTCTCGTATCTCCAGCCTGTAAATATATATATATATGTAAGGACACTAAATTACATCCTCTTAAACAGATACATATTAATCAACCTGATACTTACGTATAGAAGTGCTCGGAAACTGTACAGCAAAACGGTTTTTGTGTGAAAGAAAAGTCAAAACGCTTGCTTCAGCACTCATTCTTCTTGCGGAGAGCATCGAGTCACCGTAACTCAGTGGTAGAACGTAGGCGTAGGAATCGGGAGATCGTCGTGGGTTCGATCCCAACGACCGACCATCCTGACTGAGCTTTTTCCTCAGTCACACCAAGCACATGCCGGGATGGAACCTTCAACATATGCTCTGGCCACCACCTGCCCGAATCCTTCTCCCTCCCGTGTCCCGGCTTGAACCTTAGATTTCTAAAAGCCATAAAAAATCAATATTCTCGCGGAGGGCGAAACACTACTTAACCACTTATTAAAACAGCTAAGAAGAACCTGCTGGGTACATGGAACGTACACATGATGAAAGGAATTATAATAATAATAGCCAAAAACGAAGCGTAATAGGCATCAAGATTGGAAGAAATAAATAAAACAAGCATTCAAGTTAAAGTATTCTCTGTATCGTTTTAAAATCACATTTTTTTTTTCTGGAGAAATTAAAGATCTAAATGAAACAAGAAGTCCATCTATAACTCATCCTTCCTGACCCGCTGAGGGTACTCCGATAAAATATTCCGTCCTCTTAAGCGGTCAGTCTCTTCTGTAATCTAGAAAGAGACAAAAAACTACGTTTCATGTGAAAGCAACAACCAGTGAAGGAATTTCTACCTCTTTCCCTTCAGTTACGTTCCAAATTTGAATTTTATTTAAAGCCTTTGGGCATCTAAGGCTCAGGCCGAGATAGGGGAAGGGAAAGTATTCGGGAAGGTTTCGGCCAGGGCCTATGTTGAAGGTTCCATCCCGGCATTTGCCTGGCGTGACTGGAAAAACTCAGTGAGGATGGTCGGCCGCTGGGATCCAACCCACGACCTCCCGAATGCTAAGCCAACGCTCTACCACTGAGCTACAGTGGCTCGGTAGTTACGTTCCAAATAATTGGTTTGTATTGTCTTCCTATTAAACAACGCACGACGGACTTGACTTGGTACTAAAAAGCTTTACCAACACTACACCTAACAATTTAAGCTGGATTTCGTCTCTGGGAAGGTGAAACGAGTGGCACTCACCCTATCAACATGCCATCCTGGTATTTTCCTCGTATGACTGAGGAAAACCAGCCAATACCTCAGTGAGGATTCCCGGCGTGAGCAGGGAAGAGAAACTGTTGTTTTTCTATCTATCCAATGGTGTTTAAGGTCATTAAATTACTGATGTTCACACTGATATTTCTTTAACGGGCATAAATCGAAATAAATAAATAATAATAAAAAAAAAAAGGTTTGCACGGTATTTTTCGTTCTTTCTCAAGATAAGAAAGTAACAGCTCCAACATAATCTTTATCAACTTATTAGTCACTAGGTAGAAAATGCAGAGAAAAATCAATCACTAGTCTAACTGATATGGGTTCTACCATACTAGGTGACACGATCAAATTTTCAGTTTATGTACATGTAAGTTCACTATGTTGGACCTTATCTATTGACGTTGCTCTCCCTGTAGGATAACTGTAGAATATTTATGAAAACTGTGCAGCACAAATAAAATAAAAATATTAATTTCTTTTACACAAATATCTTGTGTATGAATATTCGAGGGGTACACCCAAAAATAACAGGAATTTGCACGCGTGCACGTTCTAATTACTGATGATGTGATTAGGTGTCAAGAATGTAAATTTCCATGCCAGTTTGCAGAGCGTTTGTATTGGCCGGATCGTTGAATATTATGATTTTTTGTTTCTGTTAGTGTTTACAATCAATTTCGGCTATCATTATAAGGACTTACCAAAAGGAACACAGCGTGGGGGATTTTTATTCTTTGGGTATACTGTTGCCGAAACTATTGCTATATTTTGGCAAACCTTAAAGACTGTGTGTTATGTAAAACAGCTCTATGAGTAGTGGTGTTGTATTTTTTCGTTTGAAAAACAGCGTTACGTTCTTTCCGACCTTTTACGACCAGAAATGGTCGAAAAGGTTCACCATTCAATTCCCGACAGTCCTCAGAAGATCATTGATCAAGTTTCTGTAGAGACATAATAGGCTTAAGAGTCGTGTCACTCAGTTAATTTGAACTTAAGATATGCAAACCAAGTCCGCAAAATCTGTGCCTTGTTTATCCACAGTGGATCACAGCTATAGTAAATAAATAATAATAATAATAAAAAGGATGTCTACAGTAATTTGAGGTCCTTAATGACCCCAACTTTCCGTTACCTGTGTTCCTTGTGATTAAACATCACTACAAACAAAATATCCATCCAGCATAAACAGAATAATGTCTGCAGACACACGGAAAACTGTACACTCACGAATAATCCATAATTTGACCGTGCAGGCGACCCATATTCAAATTTTTATATATGCCTATCCGTGGAGACTGAAGTTTGAGTTGCCGCTAAACTAAGGAACAAATTCTTTGAGCACTTAATACCTACACGCAAGGTACTTAGCTATACGAAAATACCCAAATAACCTAGAACATATCTAGTTTACTTAACATAAAAATGAAGGTAGTATTAAAATCACTAAATTTAAAAGAAGGATGGAAAGGATACTTTTATCCAACAGTTCTAATTACGTATCACAATTAATAAATCGGTTTGTTTTTATTCTTGTTAAATGTATTTAAGAATGTTTTAAAAATTATTATTTACGTATTTCTAGACGAGATAACTTTCTCTGTTTAAAATGTATTTTTTCAATTGATTCGGATTCGTTGAATTTTGAAATCAGTATAAGGAAGGGGAAAATGACATTCCAATGTTTAAGTATAAATGTAACATTACCGTAAGCCTAGATCCCAGTAACATTCGTGCTTTATCTTCTTCCTGTGGTGACGCTCCTTCATCAGCTGCAGTTCTGGTCATCTTAATTTGCAGTTTCTGTTTTATTGCCTACAAAACAAAACGAAAGCAGTATTAATTATACATATATACTGAAGTGCCAAAAGTCATGAGATAGCGGGAAAGAACTAGTTGACGGCGTGGTAACATCGCGGCAAACCGGCCGAACGGACCGAAGCAGTTGCAGTGTGGTCAATTGGACTTCTGTGAATGTAGTGAAACGTCGTGTACGGTACGTAACCTGACAACAGGAATCAATGCAGGACGTCCCAGGAACGTGTCTGAGAAGTCAGTGCAGCGCAATTTGGTCTCCATGGGATATTGCAGCCGAAGACCGACACGTGTGCTGCTACTAATCGTTGTCCAACGACGGCGGCAACTCACATGGGCTCGGGAACACGTGGATTGGGCCTTACAGGACTGGCAACGTGTAGCGTGGTCAGATGAGTCACGTTTCCAATTGGTACGAGCGGATGTGGCGCAGACCCCACGAGGACATGGACACAAGTTATCAAAAGGCACTGTACAGGCCGGTGGTGGCTCCATCATGCTGCGGGGTTTGTTTACCTTGCATGGTTTGGGTCCTCTAGTCCGCTTGAACCGAACATTGACCGGTCAGCGGTACGTTCAGCTGCTTGGTTACCATATGACCATATCCACGTGCTCTTAATGAACTTCGTGTACCCTGTCAACGATGGGATTTTCCAGAATGACAATGCACTATACACCATACTCTTATCCAACAGTTCTAATTTCCTATCAGAATGAATAAATCGATTTGGTTTCATTATGTCAGATGTCAACAGATTTAAGAATGTTTTCAAAATTATTATTTACATATTTCTACTAGAGATAACTTTGTCCGTTTAAAACATATATCTTTTTTTTTCAATTGTTTCGGATTCGTCAATTTTGTAATCAGTATACGAGGAAAATTACATACAAAAAGAAATCTTTAAGTATAAATGTAACATTACGGTAAGCCTACCTATATATATATATATATATATATATATATATATATATATATGCTATTTACGAGGTACGCAGCACAGTGCGCACAGCTTTACTCTAAAGATACGAAGAGTAGATCTTTACGTGTACGTGTGAATTAAATTTAAGTTACAACTGTGCAACATTTCTTGATTTTAACTTCAACTTTTGTTTCTAGGTTCGTTTGTGATCAAAAGTTGGTTCTGACATTGCTCTGAAACGATGGATTCTATTGTGAAGGAGCAACGAACTGTCCTGTACTTTTTTTATCTGCTTATGGTTTTATCCATTGTAGTCATGATTCCATTAGTAGTCACAGTTCCTAATCAGAAACCATCCAAGAGACAGTATCTCCATCCAA
This sequence comes from Lepisma saccharinum, assembly GCA_022664845.1. Taxonomy (NCBI): domain Eukaryota; kingdom Metazoa; phylum Arthropoda; class Insecta; order Zygentoma; family Lepismatidae; genus Lepisma; species Lepisma saccharinum. Next base: position 42,894 of record JAGDQP010003539.1, on the reverse strand, counting down.
CTCTCGAGGAACCCAACATGAAATGACCCTGCGTAACTTCCAAACGGTCTGTCAAGATTCTTTCCAGAGCCATCAGAAAATCCTGTATTGTTACAGATATCCTTAACCTTGTGTTCTCCAAGACCAGAGCCTCGGCACGAACTATATTTTCTGTGGAATGGCAAGAATAGGGCCTTGCAAATCTTCACTTGATTGTCCCCGCCAATAAATTCGCACTTCCGAACAGCACTGTTAGCATGGACATTGACCCCTCAACATCTATCAACTGATGGCGAGTATCGACGATCTTTTTCATCACGTTCAGATAAAAACTTGTTCCCCCACAGTGAAATCCATCGCTTCAGGGCAACGGGGGGGGGGG
>JAGDQP010003539.1:18605-42133 GCA_022664845.1 Lepisma saccharinum | reverse complement strand
GGGGGGGGGGGCTTTATTCACAGATGAAGCTAAAAACAAAGTTCTCTAAATGTTAAATCCTCTTTACAAAGGAATAAAAAGACAGTTATAGTTTTTCGATACTTTGGGAGAATTCCTATTAATGATTTCAGTAGCTTTCAACATTCGTTTCATATAATAAAACTGTAATGTAGATTTTATTTCAGTATTGGGATAACAAAATCGAGAAAGATATACAGTATATATATCTTCATATACACTATTTATCATCTACTTGTGGTATATCTTCAGTATTTACATCCCTGAGATTAAGAGAGAGCTACACAAGTCTTAATATTTGTAAGGATAGTCGGCATAAGCAGGATTCGAACTAGGAATGGCCAAAACAGGGGTTTTCAAAATGCGGAAACCGGTTAGATGAAAAAAAAAGCATGAAAAAAGAAAACACTCACAAAGTAAGTAAATAAAAAACCTAAAATTACATAGAAATGCAGTGAAACTTCCCTTAAACGGGTTATAAGAAGATGAAATAAGAATATGATGTACAAACTGAATTAATGTACATTGTACAGTAGTTTTAATCTACAAATTACTGTACATTAATACAACGTAGTACAAATGCATAGTTATGACGTGTAAACAGAACTGCGTAGAGCGTCGTAATGACGCCAGTAGCAGGACAACTGAATGAAGCTGAATGTTATATAATGCCTTTAGGCAACTATGGCTCAGGCCGAAAACACCAGGAAAACTGTGTGTAACAGCGTCACCTGTTTTAAATATAACGATATTCTTGTTTTCACTTGAGTTTTGTTACTAGTTTTGCCCTTGTTCCTACGTTTTGTTATTACTGTTGTAGATGTTGCTTGTCAATTGTTATTGTTGTGAAGTATCTTAAGAAACCGCGACTACTCTTAGTGATCTTGAAAAGAAAGAAGAGGGTTACAAATTAAGACTTCATTTCTCTTCACTGCCCCTCGATAACACGACCACTCACTCTGAAAATATTTGAAGTAGAAAGCCGTACAGATGACCACCACACGCTTTGTCCGTTATAGAGAAGTTTTTGCTTAAAAAAAAATAAACTCAAGGTGTCTGTGTCCGTTATTAAGAGAGTCCGCTATTGTTAGTTTTTCCTTCCATAAGATTCTATGTTATTCTGCCGGCGACTTTAAAAGTGTCCGTTACGGGAAGTTTTATTATATAAACTAAAACTACACTCCAAGACGCTACTGCCAAGTCAAAGAGTTTGCCTGTTGGTGAGTTTTATCCAGAGAAGGTGTTACCTCAAATTCAAATTTTCATGGCGAGGACCCAATTGCAAACTTACCTACAACTTGGCATTCCATCCTCGCTAGTATCAAGTCGTGGAGCGATATGACAATTATAAACACTACCAGTTTCACCAATTCATACATCGGTTTCATCTGGTTGCGAAAGAATGGTACAATATGTGTACGATCAATGAAACCGTTCCGAGAGTTGGGCTTTGTTAAGAGCTGTGTGTAGTTCGAATCATAGTTGGCAGTTCTATGAGGAAACAAAGCAGGTACTACGTTGCCACAGTGTACTGCTACATGAAATACAATTACCTGATGTTGGAACTAACAGACCTGCATGAATAACTGTATGTATGGTTAGAAAGGTTAAGATTTGGATGTTACACGTTTGAAGATACTGTGATGTAGTCAATAAATTATGGTGCTTTATTGCATCTTATTTGTTAAGTCAAACTATGATTTGTTTAACAAACCCTGGTCTACATTTAATACTGGTTGTGTTTTGCTATTAACAATCCTCGTATGTATCAGTCGCTCTTTACGAGAATCTATTTTTATACAGTAGCTTGACATCGGCTATTTATTGTGTGGTAGTTTTTAGGTATTATGAAAGGCCAGATGTGGGAAATTCATTATTTTTCGCATCTGTACTGTGCTCCTTGAACGTGGTATTAAGGTTCGTCTTAGTCATTCCGACATATTGGTCCTTGCACTAACAAGCGATTTGGTCAACTCCATTTTCAGTGTCTTTTGGAACATACGGTAATTATTTTTAAATTGGATAAAATCTTGATTTATTTAATGTTTTAGGAGAGTTTGAGGGTTAGTTTCAAATTATTTTTAACGTAAGGTGTTAGGCGGTCGGCGTAATGATCCTCAACACAGCTTTTTCAGACAAGAGTTCATTACTTCTTAATTCAACCAGTTCCTCATTTGGCATCACAATGTTGGATTACTATCAACATTAGGAGCTCACACCGAGAATTGAACGCGGGACCTCTTAAATTGAAGGAGAGAGCGATATACTGAATAGCAATACATTCTATCAATATTTCCAATGCGAGCCAAAGTAAAGAAAAACCAAAACTGGGATCTGAAGACGAAAAGAAAAGACAATGATTGAAAATAGAAATGAAAATAAGTTTTGGATTAGTACAAAGCAGCGAATTTCGCCACTAAACTACAGGGGTTGGGTATGAAGATTTAAGATTCGAACTTCAGGAACAAATACATGCGTAGTACATTTAAACTATTTTGTGGCCACTGATGAGACAATAACTAACTAACTAACCTGAGACAAGATAACCCGTCGACTGTCACTCTTCATAGCCAGAAGAAGATCCAACCAGGTCCATGTGACATTATGATATTCTAATGTTGGAATGACTAGACTGAAATCTCGAATATCCTCCAAATTCTTCTCCTTCTCGCCTTTATAACTAACCCTCACAGGAACTTCAGGGATTTTGATGTAGATGAACAACTTATTCTTCTCAGCTCGTTCCTGCAAAAATGAAATAAAAAGATACGTTTGCTTCTGTAGGTATTGCATTGTATTTTTTTTAAAAACTGGTTATATGTATTCTTCATGTTAATGTCATCCATTAATCTACATGCATTGTACATTTCTATCACATGAATTCGAAAAGCTTATTAAATTTAACTCTAGAGGATATAAAATAAATTCACTAATGTAAACACCACGTGTCCGTATCTAGAAATTGTAAATAATTAAAATCTCCTAGCTAAAGACGTTGATAAGAGCCATAGTCAAAAGACACAGGTACAATCTCACATTAAAACTACCATAGGTAGGAATTGAATTGAATTTATTTTAAGGCCTTTTGGCAACTATGGCTCAGGCCGTATGGATGATGATGCGATGAATTGATGGAATGAAGAAAGTGGGATGAAACGGGAGCACCCCGAGAAAACCCACGCACACGGTGTTTGTCCACCACAAAGCCCACATGGCATGAGACCATAGGTAGGAGACACAGTGACACTTTCACATGCCACAGTTACATACATATTCCTGTGAAAAAAATACAGAATGGGAAATTAAGTTTAAACATTCTGTAGTGTGATATGATGTATCTGAAGAGGATGCAAAACGATTACATTGACTCTCGAATAACTAACTCACTCTTAACTCTATGGCTTATGGAACTCGCAAGTTCATCGCCGTAGTAACAAACGTTCGGCACTGGATTCTATCCTGGGCAACATCAAGCCAGTTTTCATCACGAACACCTACTTCTCGAAGATCTCTTCTAATATTGTCCTCCCAACGACGTCTCGGTCTTCCCAATGGCCTCTTTCCAAACAGATGGTTCATTGACTCGAATACCCGACAAAATTTATCTTCCAATTTGAAGGAAGCAACTACACGAAGCGTGTATGTCGACTCCGTGTTAAGTATTCGTGGTGTAAGAAAGTGTTCTTCCTGAAGTACGTTGTTCTGGGGAATACGGATTGACTATACCGAAAAACTCTTTATGTAACTCAAGATAGGCTGCTACGAACTATGGCTTTATGACGATTTCCGCTACTTCTGTAATCTCTCTTTAATACACTACTAATATTTCCTTCTCACGTTACTATCCCTCAAGATTCGCTACATAGCTTATTATTATTATTATTGTAGTGATTTACAAGTACTACGCGGAAAATGCATACTGATTCAAATCGCTCAAACTACTGTTACCGATCGACCTAGACGCTACTCTTTTGGTTAAAAAATGTCTCTCCACAGGAACCATGGGCCATCGAACGGCCAAGACCACGCTTCCTACTTTTACATACATTCTGTGTGCCTTCCGTAGGTATATCATAAAACTAAAAACTACGCTCTAGCACTAAAAACTATATTATAAAAACTATATTATAAAAACTATGCTCTAGCACTTAAAACCTTATTATAAAAACTACACTCTAGCACTAAAAACTACATTATAAAACTACGCTCTAGCAATAAAAACTATATTATAAAAACTAGCTCTAGCACTAAAAACTATATTATAAAAACTATGCTCTTGCACTTAAAACTTTATTATGAAAACTACACTCTAGCACTAAAAACTATATTATAAAACTACGCTCTAGAACTAAAAACTATATTATAAAACCTACGCTCTAGCACCCCATCTTTTCTCTTCCTCTGCCTTATTGAAACAATAATTATTACTCATTGAAAAATTATATTACCTTCATCTTTTCAACATCATCTTTCTGATCAATTTTGACATAGAAATTGGCTTCCTTCCCTTTCTTGGTCTTGTCCTTCTTTCCTTTCCCATCCGACTGAATGTCGTCTGGACCATCACCATCTATTGTATCCGGGTCCCTTTCTGGGAAACAGAACTTCAGCATAGTGTTGAAAAATTGCTTCGTCAGTCCTGAAAGGAAATGATAAACGAAACTATATCACCATGTAACAATGATAGAAACGAAATTATTAAAAAACAACAAAAAATATATATTTACTTGTTTATTACAGAAACATATTTCAGACAACCATGTCACTCTATAGCTACTATTATGGTAGGTAGTAGATGATAGATGCAATTTAGAACTGCTTCATGATTGAAGAGGTTGGTTTAAGATTTTTGGAATACTGCCACGGAAAGTTTCGTGAAAAGTGCGTGGTGGAGGTATGAGATGAGTCGGTTGTAAGTTAGTATTTATATTAAGTTGTGAGTAAGATGATTCTTATACTGAGAATTAGAGACTGGAACATTCTTTCCGCAAACCACTACAAGGGCGAACAGATTCATATCTCATGCTTCTCTCATAAATTTTTAATTCGTGTACTTATATATCTTCCGAATGTCGCCAATTTCTTTCCCTGCCTTCAAATTCAACTGTATTTATGGCCTTCATGCATTTTGACTCAAGCCGATTCGTTAGCTCGATCTTCACCACTCTGCGTCAATTTTAATCTTAAACTGAAATTGTAATTTCCAAGAAAGGAAATAGAAAAGGCGTTTGGCAACTTTCCGCGAAAAAAGCAATGGTATAACACTGTCAACGTGCATATACTCATACACATTCAGAGTCTGGCAAACATCCAAGGTGGTGGATTATCATATTTTCTTCTAAACAACAAATTAATTGTCTCAATTAATATGCGCAATGTAGTCCGGGTTGGAGTTACTGGTCTCCCACCAGGCGCCTCGCCAGGGGGCGGATAGGGGAATGCTGACCAGATATAGTGGGTACCGGCAATATTCCGGGGAGGACCAAAACCAGTACTGCTACCTTGCAGTTAGAGATCTACAAAGGCTAGGTAAAATCCACAAACATCCATCCCTCAGGGGCAGAATTTGAATCCGCAACCTTGGAGACGCTGGTGTGCTTGAACAATGGAGTTCTGTTGCCGGCCACCCTGTCTAAGATTTCCCACAATTTCCCTATATTTTACCAGTACCTTCTATATTGTTTTCAACGGAAGTGTGTTCACCGAGGGACATCTCTCAGACTTAGGCCTAAGCTGCTAGTAAATGGAAATTAAATAAATGATTAAAGAAAACAAAATCAAAATCTTCACAAAAAAACAAATCTGGTGATCTTACAAATTACATTGCATGCATGTGTTAAGTTATACTTACCGATGGTAATAGGGACAACATTAATTTCGAAGTGTTCCTTGACAGAAATACCTCCAACAGGAGCTTTCTCACGGCAAAACACACGAACAGCTCTCTGTGAAATACAGGAAGGATTGTAGTAATATAAAACACCACATGCAACATAATAATACTGACATACAGATTGAAAGAAATGACACAAATATATTTACACAGTGTTTCAGAGCCAGGTACATGAGGTCATTACTTTGATAATGGACCTATTTTACCTCAAATCGAACGTTTATTTACGCAATGCAATGTTTTTAGCGAACCGTACAAGGTCGTCTCGGGAAAACGGAGAGTCTAACACAGAAAACAACCATAAGCAATTACTCTTGAAGAATTAAAAACTAGATTATTACCAATAATGATAAATTAAAATTTTAAGTAAGTCTGTTACTTCACTTCGTTATGGACAATCACAATCGTCAGTTTTTAAGTCCACTGATAGCGTTGCCAAAAATGGGACCTTATAATCGCGCTTAGTCTATCCGTGTACAAAAAAAAATATTTCAGGAGCCACAAGGTGTAGACAGACGACTTTTCTGTACACATATTTTCCTTCTTTTTAATCCACTTGTGTCTCAAGTATCATATATTAACTTTCAAGATACGTGGTATCACAGCGAAACGTTGGATGTGCAACATAAGTAACTAGGATGCATTCATCTTTTGCAATGTCTACAGAATCAGGATCAGCGAGTGACAGATTTATTTATTTTTATTTATGAGAACACAACGAGCTGATGTGCAATTACAGCATTTTATCGCTATACAAATACTCAAATAAAAGATTAACACTACGTGATACAAATTTGAAACATATAAATACAAATATCTGGTGTAGTAAAAAGTAATCCATTATTTTTGCATGACATTGAAGGCTTGACTTACCATAGTTAGAATGATCCGATTTAGGTCACATATGCGCCGTTTTGTTCGATAACGTGTTGCCATTTGGAAGGTAATATCATGATGCCTCTCTCATAGAAGCCCTTGTCCCTATTGGCAAAAAATTGAGACAGTCGATTTTCACAAGCCTCTCTTGACGCGAATTTTGCACCAGCAAACGTGTTCGCCATGGACAGGAACAGATGGTAATCACTCGTGCCAGGTTTGGACTATAAGGTGGATGCATAAGAACCTCCCAACCAAGCTCCCGGAGCTTCTGGCGAGTCACTATCGATGTGTGTGGCCTGGCGTTGTCCTGGTGGAACACAATGCCTCTCCTATTGGAAAAAGCTGGGCGCTTCTGGGCGATTGCTGCCTTCAGACGGTCCAATTGTTGACAGTATAGTTCCGAGTTAAGGGTTTGGCCGTAGGGGAGCAGCTCATAGTAGATAATTCCCTGCCAATCCCACCAAACACACAGCAAAACCTTCTTGGCCGTCAATCCTGTCTTGGGCACCGTTTGCGCCGGCGCACCGCGCTTTGACCACGACCGTTTTCGCGTGACGTTGTCGTAAGTGATCCACTTTTCATCACCAGTCACCAACCGCTTCAGAAATGGGTCGCTTTTGTTGCGATTCAGCAGCGATTCGCAGATGGAAATTCGGTCCATGAGGTTTTTTTTGCGTTAACTCGTGTGGCACCCATACATCAAGCTTCTTTGTGTATCCAGCCTTATGCAAATGGTTCCACACGTATTTTTGTGCAATGTTTAGCTCTTGGGCAATCGAAACAGTGCTTACATGACGATCGGACGCGATAATGTCCATGATTTTATCGACATGTTCGACACGTGGCCTTCCAGTGCGTGGTACATCTTGGACGTCAAAATTACCGGAACGGAATCGACGAAACCAAAATTGCGCGTGATTGGCTGTTACAGTATCAGGACCGTAAACACTATTCACATTTGCAGCCGCCTGGCTTGCGTTTTCGCCTTTATCGAAGAAAAACTGTAAAATATAGCGTATTTTCTCTTTGCTAGTGTCCATTTTGACGCGCGCTCACACAAAACTGAGTCAACTCATCACAACTATCTGAACAGTGTTTGTAGTACGCAATCTCATCGTTTGAACGCCATTTCGTTGAACCCGATCGCACTTATACAATGCGAGATACAGATCACTGAAGCCATCTATTGGCAAAATAATGGATTACTTTTTACTACACCAGATATATAATGATAAAATGAATGTCAGTGCACAAAAGAAAAAGAGAAAACAATAAATATAGAGGAACACAGGTCATAATTAACTCAAACCTTTTGTTATTTTTTTCTTAAAAATAATTATACTGCGAAATATATCCATATCTTCTTTTCGTTTCATTACTTTGTTAAAAAGACGGCATATTTTTTCTGGTCTTCAGCAAATGTTGTTTTTGCACGTATATTAAAAATGATTGTTTTCTTGTCCTTACTTTAGTAGAGGGAATGTAAAAAAAAATAGTTTTGAGAGTAGATAAGGTGAGTCGATTATACCACTCATGCGTGGAGTTCATATGGAAGAGTACACTTTATTTTCAAATTCGATTACCTAATATCTACATCAGTATTCTCAGAAGAAGGCCTAACTTGAGTTACTTCAATATCCTCTGTATTACTATCGACTTGTTGGCGTAAATTAACCTTTTCTTTTACATTATGCATATTATCAGGATAACGAGTTCTCTCTTTTACTTCCTTGAAAATTTCCATAATTTGGTTTGCCATTGAAATTCCTACTACTTCCTGATACATTAGGTGTATATTTGCTATTGTTAACAGGCTTTGAGACAGGTCAATTATTCTCTGACTTTAGAAATAGTTAATCAATTTTACGAATATATTGAAGTAAATGGACAACATGTGACAGTTGCTAATTGTAATGAAATAGTTGAGAACTATTTAATTCCATTTAATTTTGCTGTTTTTTTTTGTCTGGTTATAAAAAAAAAGTAACTATAGGAATTTCCTTATAAAATAGTGTTTTTTTTTTTAAATCTGTTATCTGGCTACTTGTTTTTTGTCATGAGATTATCAGATGATATAAAATGTATGGATAGGCATGACTACTTTAAATTTTCTTTCACGAAATAACTGGTACATTATCAAAAAGAGAATGTGTTTGATAATTAGCAATGTGTAATTCTTTTTTTGTGATCTCCTACACGTAAGTACTGTGTGGAAGCCGTGAAAAGGAAATTAGGATTATATATATATAAAAAAAAGACACAAAATTTAACAGTTGCCATCAAGTGACTTGAAATTCTCTTGTATAAATTTAACTGTGCTGAATTCTCTCATATTTGCATCCAGTACAATAAAACAAATTATTTTACAATAAATGGTTATAAAGTGAAGCGTATTTTTGAATTTATAAATAAGGAATCTCCGAATTTGATATACAATCATGTGTCAGTGAATCATTTACATCGGCAGATAATTCTACAGTTGGAGTTCATTTTCATTGTTCTAAGTGCAACTAAATTCATAAATGAGATGTATGGAAACCATTACTAAAGGATATATTGGTGCATCTTTAAATTATTTATATATATATTTTTTCTGTATAAAAAAAAAGTACAGATGGAATCCGTGGGAAAATTGTAAGACGAAGGATTTTTTTAATGAGTGCCTTTATGGTCCCGATGAATTCGGTATCCCTTCGCTACAGATCATTCCTCTACCGTTGTCAACAATTTTTTTCCTTTTTCCAGAATTGAAAAAAAAAAAAAAAAAAGTATTTGAGATTATTTCTAGGTTCGCATGTTTGGCAGGACTCGTTACATAATTCACGTTGCATTCTAATTGGTAGCATGGCAACGATTATTCTAATTATTTCAGTTTCTGGTATGTAATTATCTATATTTCTTAGTTTAGACACAACTAGAAGTATTTGTTGTTCTAAAGAGTTTTCCTTGGTCCATTCTAGCTCAGTACTTTGATTATCCGTTTCTGCTCTTTTATGTGCTTACTGTTACAATAATATTGTAGAAATAAAATATAAAAGTCGGCATAACTTTTCATTTGATCTCTATATAAGAGAAAACCAACAACGATCTGATTTTACCATGGCCTTATTAATCAAATGCATTACCTACTTATCTGATAATCTTAGACAGCTAAAATACGATGTTAATTGTTCTAAGTAGTCTAGAGGATTAATCTCGTCTGGAGTTCCAGACCACTGAGGAATATCTTGCAAGTCTCTGGGCTTAGGTCTTTTTTAAGTCCACTTCACTTTGACTTCTTAATTCCCTGTCTAATTGATCTGCCACATCATAAACCCAATAATCAGACACATGTAATGATTTTTGTGATACTCCTCTACCTGACGTAATTACCACATTATTATCACTACTATTGTTACTGTGTGTCTCATTCACCCTAGAATACTGAGAAATATCATGCGGCTGTCTTAACTGAAAAGAATTATCAGATCTATGAACATTTGGATGTTTCATCTTTTCCTTAAGTTTTCTTTTTATTACCTCTAATCTTTTACCAAAATCGGACATTGTGTCTCTTCCATATAATTCTCATGTTTCTTTAAGTTCATATAATTCCCTGTCTAAGCGGGCTATATTCTGCTGAAACAGAGGTAAAGTCGTTTCAATATTAATTAATTTTCATTGAAAGACCTAATGTTATTTAACCTATAATTTACGTTAGATTGAATACTAAAATTATTAGTACTGAAATAATCTCTCATGTCTCGTGATACCTTATACAATTCTCCAAACATTTCTTCCTTCAAATTACTGATTGCTTTTAAAATTCCTGAATTATCTTTAGGCAAAATGGAAATAGTACAACTTTGAGTTTTAAAAACTCCAGCATACGGCATCGTCTCTATGCATTACAGTACTAAATTCTCTATCGTAAGACGAATTGCCTTCGCTATTGCACAATTCCTTATTACTATTAGGCCTATTTACTTCCAAGTCATCTGGCTTATCAAATTTTCCATTCTCATTTAAACCTTTATCATCATCTATAGTAGACTCACTATTTTCTGATTCTAAAGAACTTGAGTTTTCATTTCTTTGACCTAAAACAGGACTTAGAATGCCAGTTCTACGACCAATATTCTCATTACAAAATTTATCCCTCCTGTTAGCTTCATCAACATTTGTGCATGACTGTATCGATCTACTAGCAGTGCTCGATTTGTTATAAATTAGGAAGGGGGGATCCTAAGACTAGTGCTTGCTAGTAAGTTTCAATGTAGTGCCTGTTTTGGTAGAAATATAAAGATTTTATCCCAGTTTCGGGTGATATTCGGAATTAACAACCAGGGATGAAATGCTCACGCACCAGGGAAAATCCCCGGCATCCCCCCTGGCAAATCGAACACTGTCTACTAGTACTGTGATCTGATCTGATAAACAAGAAATATCTCATGAAATGATGAATATTAATTATATTGATTCGATGTATGAAATTAATACATTCAATAATGTAAACAGATTTGTTTACATCGTTAATTGAATTTCAACACATGAAATATGCATAATCAGCATTACTCAAACCCAAATTTGTTTCACAACGTTTGTGATATTATTTTACATTCAATATTGTAAAAACAGAGTAATTACCTATGTAATTAACACATTTGACCAGAGATCGCATCTCTAAAGATTTCTATTTCTATATAATCCTTTTTATTCTTCCTCTGTCATACTGCTTGGCTAACAACAACACTAAGATCATAGTTTTTGAATCACGGAAAAACTTCGTTTTAAGCCAAAAGCCAGTAAATAACCTTGTCAACATAGCTAAAACATATCATACTAGAAGTCAATTTGATCATTGTTTATGGGACATTGTAACATTAATTAATGATTACAGTCCGTTATAACCAATATGTCAACTTTGCCTGTAATCAGATTAATCGTTTCTTCGTCATGCTCGAATATATGTTTAATATTAAATTCAGTCTCGCTACCATGGAAACGGCAACTAGTTGAACACTCTAATATGGTTTAATTCTTACGGGTTGAGTCTTATATAAAAATTCCAAGTTTGAAGAAAATTGGTCTAATCGTTCTCACGAGGAGCGAATGTATGTTTTAATAACTGAGTCTCATTACCACAGAAAAGGTGATAAAGTGAAAGTTCTGGTGCGACTAATACATGGGCGGGTCAGTATCAGAAACCTAATTTTGGAGGAATAGGTCCAGCCGTACTTACATAATGGGTGAAAACACATTTTTTCTTAAAGTGCCATGGAAACCATACAACATTTCACCCCTCTCAAACCCTACAAACCCCTCTACAGCACAACCACTACCATTGTGAGAAACTTGGTAAAACTTTGGTAAAGTTTATTTTTATATGGCCAGTCTAGTAACTTTAAACTTCGGCCCGTCAAGATTCGCCTTTAGCTGTTAAAATCCACACCCATGTCCCTGCCTGGACTCGAACCCGGGATCTTCGAGCCGATGGTCTACCGCCACAGACCGCTCGGCCACCCGGACGGCGTGTGAAAGTTGGTAACCATCTGTATAGAAAACTCGGAGGAGTCTTTTCTTTTCTTTTGCTTCGCTCGATCAACTCAATCTCAAATAAGAAGTAAATACAGCAAGTCTACGGGGTCTACAATCAATACTTACATAAGTGACACACAAATTTGAATAATATTCTTCTCGTGCACTAACGTCTAAATTCAAGATACATACTTCTTCATTAAATTTTATTTCTATGGCTTAAACAGGTTACTGTGGCCTAACCCCGTTACATATCTGAGGGATGATAGTCCTTGTCGCGCACAAGGATGGGAAACTTGCGGCCAGGGTCTTTCTTTAGGTACCATCACAGCATTTGCATGTGAAAGTGAGGACAATCCTCGAAAACTTCTGTCAGCATGGACCGGGCAACTGTAGCTCAATTGTAGAGCGTTTGGGAGGTCTTGGGTTCGATACCCACAGCTGACCATCCTGACTTTCTCCAGGGTTTTTCCTGTCACCAGGCAATTGCCGGGATGATAGCTTCAACTTACGCCCTGGCCGACACCTTCCCGCATCCTTTCCCCTACCGTATTTCGGCCTGAGCCTACAGGCTATAAAAACAGGCAAATGTTGGGACCTTCAACTTGGACTCTGACCGACTTCTTCTCGCATCCATTCCTCTACCCTATCATGGCATGAGCCATAGATACCTAAAGGCCATAAGTAAATTCAAATTCTGTCAGTAAGCTCGGCAGCCAACTCGAATCTGCTTGCCTAAATAGTACCATTTCAGATATACACTCAAGTGCCAAAATTCACGGGATATCTACATAACAACGTGAGGGACCCCTAGCCCTCGAGCACGGCGAAGTGCAGCAACAAGTCACTGGTAGTCTGCTGGAGGGATGTTCAGCCATGCAGTTTCGATTGCCGTCCACAATTCAGTGGTTGTTGCAGGTAAAAGAACCTGGGCACGAATAGCCCGTTCGATGATATCCCACATGTGCTCGATATGGTTCATGTCCAGCGATCTAGGGGGCCCACAAAGGGCTGGAGATGATCACCAAGCAGCCGAACATAGCGCTGACCGGTCAATGTCGAGTTCAAGCGGACCAGAAGACCCAAACCTGCCAGGTAAACACGCCCCACGCCCCATACAATGACAGAGCTATCACCAGCTTGCACAGTGCCTTGTTCACAACTTGGGTCCATGGTCTCATGGGGTCTGCGCCTCACCCTGGACCTACCATCCGCGCGTACCAACTGGAAACGTGACTCATCTGACCACGCTACACGTTGCCAGTCCTCTAAAGACCGATCCACATGTTCCCGAGCCTATGTGAATCACCGCCACCAATAGGCATCGATCAATAGCGGCACACGTGTCGGTCTTCGGCTGCAATACCACATGGAGACCAAATTGCGGTGCACTGACCTCTGAGTCACGTTCCTGGGACGTCCTGCATTGATTTCTGCTGTCAGATCACACACTTGCGTATCTGTTTTCCCGGACGAGCCTGCCCAGACGTCACCGGTCGCGGTCATTCAGCACCAGAGGGCGGCCATTGCGTTGTCCCTGTTGGTCGTAATGCCTCCAATGGGTACTCATGATCCATCCTTGACAATGTGGAGCGAGTAGTTCTATGTCCGGACAACTTCCGAAACGCATGCTCTATTCGTCTAGTACCAACCATCATCCCGCGTCCAAAAGCCGACAATTCCCGCTGGCTGCCATCCCCATGATACACAACATTTCACTACATTCACAGAAGTCCAACTGACCACACTGCAACTGCCTCGCGCCGTTCGACCGGTTTGGTGCGATATTACAGCGCTATCAACGAATTCCCTGCCGCTAACCCATGAACTTTGGCACTTCAGATTTTATGTTGCTTTGTAGCGATTTATATTTAACCAGCTAATGATGTATAAAGTCTAACACTTGAAATCCGGGACCCGTGGTCTAGTGACGTACGTCGATTCTTACAAATCAGCATTGGAGAAGTGACATGTTCAGGCCCTGTTTACACGGCTATCTCGACTGAGAATTTCCTTGGTTTACGTTACAATAAGCAAATGCCAGGATGGTACCCTGAACTAAGGCAATAACTGCTATTAATATTTAAGAGTCTAGCAATGTGAATAATAACAATAATAATAGTAAAAATAATAAAATATAGCAAACCTTGTGATCTACTGGCATATTGCTATGAATTTCTGTTGGAGATAAAACTTCTTTGTAGACCTGATTCGGTAATAAATTGGTCATTCGGACGTAGCCAAGTTCTAACAAGTGCTCCACTGAGTCGTCACTTTTAGACTTTTTGGTGTATCTGAAAAAGAGAAGAGAGAAAATAGGAGTGACGAAAACAAAAAGCATAAAGTTTCATAGTCATATTACTTTTTATAGACAATATTTATCATTAAATAATCTGAACTATTATTGGATCACAAGTGACTGCGCCCTTAATTCGAAAGCACATTTAGTAGGATCTATATAACTGTGTAATAACGAACCATTTTTTCTAGGGCAGGCTGTAAAAATCAAACGTAGAAGATTTTCATTTTCTTACACAGAATAAATAATTAATTAACAAGATCTCAAGAGAATTCAAAAGACGATGGGAATCAGATTTAACCACATACCTCTGACACGACCTACATATAAAATATTCTCGCGGAAAAAGTGACATATAACGTCACATAACGAGGAAACAGTTCCCTCCGTATATTTGAAAATCCTGGAACAAATGAAATCCAGGAAATATGAAAACTGGAAGAGAAAATATGAAACAGCTATTCAGCTTTGAATATTTGGGAGAAGTGTGAGGACATGAAGTGTGACAAAGATATAAAGGTCTCGAAAGATGGATTAACTAAAAGTCTTTTCTGTTGAGCAATGAGCAAAGTTGAGAAAAAGACTGATTGGATATTCTGTGTCACTCAGTCTGTTACTATTGCACGAATTTTCCCTCGTGGAACTGCGTCCTAAACTTCCAAATCCTCAAAACCCCTTCGTGCGATGAGTAATGGGAGCTATTTAGACAAAATCACAAATTTCAGACGTAAAGCGAGAGTGTTTCTTTACATTACTATAAGAAATGGCTTTCTCTATTACGAAAATATTCTTTTGAGTGATCGAAACTTTCCCCTATTGCGATTTCTTACATCTAGATATTACTATTATTAAACAAACTTCTTGCACTTCGATTTCTAATATATTTATTTATAAATGAGTTCATAAAATGTGAATAACACGAATACAGAGCGTCCCCGAAATTACTGTACAAACTTCGAGAGGTGTTTATTAACATCAAAGCAAGAAAAAAGTCCCTTTGAAGAAATCCAAATTATGCATAGTTTCCGAGATACAGGCGCTCAGTCAAGGCTGCAACGTCACAGCTCGACACATCATGACGTAAGCGGTGTAGGCTCGGTGAATCACACTCCAAGTAGTACCCGATACATCCATTTAAGCAATGTTTGAGGGAGTGACGTATAGAAATCCCCCTTTAAGCTGCATTCATCAATCATAAACGTAACTTAAAATAGATGTATCGGGTGTGATTTGCTAGGCCGACCCTGGTTAAGCCATTACTTGTCGAGATATGACATCATTTGTGACGAAACTGCCACAACTTTGATCCCTGTAGCTCCGAAAATAATCGGATTTCAGATTCCCGAAGTTTGCACCATCATTTCAGGGACACCCTGTGTATAACACATACTATATGATTATATACAATTTACATCGTCACGCAAAACACAATCGACTGGAACGAGTAACAACTATTAACTTCTTGTTAATTAATGCAGCAACAATATACATAAGTTGCGAAACGAACGTTATACGAATATTTCAATAATTGAAATAAATATTAAAATTCCAAACAATAGAACATTGTTTCTATTCTTTATAATTTTAGCCAATGTCCGAATTGGTCTCCATGGCAATTATCACAAGAAAAGAACACGAAATGAAGCCTAAACTATTTTGAATATATATATATAACAGACAAATCTGTTCTTCACTCGAACAAGCTCTACCAAGAAAATTTCACTTTGAAAATACTTACAAAAAGTTACTAAGAACAAGATCGGCAATGCCAAGCTGACCATCAGCTTCAGTCAATCTCCACTGCGCATGCTTGAAGCAGATCTCATTTGCTCGAACAGCTGTGACTGGTTTGTCACCTTTCGTGGTGGCGATCTTTTGATTAGCTGACAACTGAGTTTCCTTGTAGCATGACAACATCATATCCAACTCTTCACTTTGGCAATTCAGCATTTCTTTACAGTCGTACACCTACAAGTAGAATAACACAAGAAAACATAAACGGAAATATATTAATAACATAAGCTAACAATTAAGCTTTCTACAACCAGAAATAATTTATTTCTGACAAGATTAAATAGTAAAGTATAAAACACAAATATATTTAGCAGTTACAATACGTAGTTGGAAGAGATAACGAATGCCTACCATCCAAATGACCACTATAGTGGTGGTGTTTTTAATTCTTTAGTTTTCAGATTCTAAAAGGAAACCCATTCTTTACAGAACAAATCTACGTCCAAATTAAATTTTAATTATTTTATAATAAAATAACTATAAAAAAATCTCCGTTCCGTTTTACTTGTAGCTTTACTTATCGTGCGTGATTTTAAAGGCATAAGAACAGATTTCACTATGTATTGGGAAAAGTCTAAATTGGTGTTTGTGGCGGTCTCCTATATATTTATAATACTGATTTATCGTTATTCAATTGTTTATTAATTCGTTCATATGTTGGAAAAGATTAAAATATTTATTGATATACTCTGAGTATAACATCTGCCATATCTAGCTGCAAGAAATGAGTGTTGTGCAAAATAGTTTGAATTCTGGTCAATAGATGGCAGCACCAAAGTATGGTAAATTGTGAAGTGAGTAACTTTCTTATTTCTAAAGGAAATCATTTCGTTTTTTTTTTGATAATAAATCTAATTCTATATTTCTATTGTAACTAATGTCTTTTTTGGTTCTGTTTATTCATTTCTTTGTTATTAAAATTCTTTTTAAGCATATCACTATTATTTGTACTACCATTGTACTTAAGAGCTTATACCCGGTTTAAGATGTATCATAATCTGATGTTAATTTAATGGTCCTGCAATATGCAGTACTGGAGTTCGTTGCTCCATGAACCAAAATAAAAATACTTATGTTCTCCTCCAGTCCTTTATTTAATAATCCTGTTACCTTCGTTAGTTATTTATGCTAGCACGCCCGACACCTACGCTGAGTGAAACTTGGGGCACTACTCTCGGTTTAAGTGTGTTGTACATGGTAAATCATCTGACTTCACTTAAAGGACCCAGAAGATACCTGAAAACCTGAGATGATACACAAAGATGCTTCATGTTGCTATTTCTCGCAGCCCTAATATGTTCTTTCACGTATGTGAACAGGTTACTTTTAGTTATATCTATATACAATTCTCTGTATTCAGAGTTTATCTGATAAAGGCTAAAAAAACTGATTTATGTTTACCTATTGGGTTCATTAAAAGAATTTTCTACCGGGATCAATACTGGTTTAAATTTTATTTTATTCTAGTGGACTGCTGCTTAATGCTTTGGTTTTCCATTTATTTGTTTACGTGTAAATAACCCCGACTTCTTTTTGTAAAAACAAAAATTATATTTTGTTTGACGTTTCCTTCTCTAAATGGGTACCAACCTTTAAAAGGAAAAAGAAACGAGGAAGATGTATGAAAGTTTAACTGTATCCGCTTGCAGATAGCTTGTATGTCTGTTATTCCTGTATTTCAAGAGAGACACAAATCTATACTACAAAATAATTTAGTCAAAACGAAGAAGTCGCTTTCTAATTTATCTACCTGGCAACATTGTTCTGAAAGGGTTACAATTAGACTTTCAAACTTCTGCATTTTCCAAAATATTTTTCTATCTCCTTTACTTGTGTCGGTTTTCGAGGAAGTTGGGGACCAAACGTCGAACCAATTCTAATTTTAACTTTTACAAAAACAATTGAGTAAGTACAGTTATGGACAAAAATTTTGACGCACGTCTAAAGAATATATATATATATATATATATATATATATTCAAATTTGGATAGATGTGCCCGTCTGTGTGTAACATCTATAAACAAAAATTAAAACGAGCAAACTATACAATTTGGTGTGACTTTTGGACAGAAATTTTTGCCAACCATTAAACAGTATCTGAATTGTAAACCTCCTTGGGCAACATAATTATATATAAGCCTAAGTCCGTCATTTATCTTAGGGATGATGGCCGTCGGCGATCACTCGTCCGAGGGAAGGGAAGGGAAACGCAGTTATAATATTGGCATTCGCCTAGTGGATCTGAAGAAAACTTTGAGGGGCCTTTATCAGTTTGACCGGTAGCAGGATTCTAATTTGCGTACCACTGGACGGTGGGTGCTTTGTCTTGAACTTTCTAATTAGTGGACTAGGGTTCAAATCCTTCCCTTGATCCACTTTTGATTACATCACGTTTTAGTTATGTGAATTCAAACAAGCTTAGCAAGCAAGAGAACCGAACATAGTTAGATTATACCACCTTACTCATTCCGTATTCCGTAATACAACTGTAAAACTTAAGACCTGTACGATTTACAGCAAACTCTCGATTACTCGTGCGCGGTTTGCGAGTTATTCGTGGAGGGTATTTTATTTTATACTGAACTGCATTTTGATTTGAAAACAAGTGCACCGAGTGCGAGAAATACGACGATTGCGAAAACGATTTAAATTTCGATCGCACAATACAGCACTTGTCTTCGGTAGTTTATTTATTCTGTAAGGTAACTTCTCTAACGACTGTATATATGTTTATGATTTTCTTAAGTTGCACCATTATTGTTGCAAATCAATAAACATTTCCGATCACTCGTGCCATTTTGTCTGGTAATTAGCACGAATAATCGAGAGTTTGCTGTATATACAAGCATGAATATTCAATTAAGTTTTAAAAGTCTGAATTTTGAGACATAATTCATGGGATTCGAAAGAGTGATTAATAATGGACCTACGCCTTCCATAAAGATATGTCTTATTTCGCACAAGATAAAATTCAATTTTATCTTTCCACACGCACCATTTAAGACACCATTGTCGAATTCAAATACTTTATAAAATAATACCTGATTCTCAAGGTCCACCATTTCTCTATGCAATTCTTCACTTCCTGGGTCCTCGCTTAAAGCTCGCTGAACAAGATACGTATCCTTTTCTAATCTTCTCAGTTTCGAAACTAAAGATCTGAAATAATAACAATTACATTCATTAGCAGATAACATAATTTCTTGTTGTCTTATTCTGTAATAGAACAAATAAAAAAACTTAATCTCATTGCGTGAACTCAGAAAATTCCGAGAAAAAACAAAACAACAACTAAACAGTAGAATTCTTCAAATGATTACGCTTAACTCTGGTCACTTTCTACGGAAAACGTAACGAAGTTAATTCCTGTAACGAATTAAGTAAGCGTGGTGAGTCGCCGAAGCACAGTCGAAGGTCTTCGAATCGGATTTCGCGGCCAAATATCCTCATTACGGTTTATAGTGAGTTTTCTCATCCATACCAATTAAATGCTAATGTGATCCTGAATGTAGGCATGGCCAAAACAATCAGGATGTGAAATCCGCGCGAAGGAATGCGGATTTCATCAAACTCGATAGGTGGAATCTAGATTTCTGACCCATTTAATAAAAACGGGATTTGAATTTATTTGGATTAAAATTTACTCTAACTTCAGAACGTTTGTAAATTCTATTATTCCAGCCAAGACTAAGACTGTTTCTTACAAATTCTTACACATGCCAATGTTTTTCGTTATGTATCGCAATAGGAATGTAGATATTTTGTCATGGACAAAAAAGTAACGAGCATTCGTCAGTTGCTTTTTTAGGTTTACTTGATTTCCCAATCGTTTCCTGATTTCATGTATCACATTAAGATACAACCTAAATTTTGTCGATATTCTAAGAAGTCCTAGATAATCTTTCTTAATAAAATGCGACATTACCAAGGATCTTGATATGGTGAAATCACTAAGAATCTAAAATGTTAAGCTTAAAATTAAAAAAAAAATCTGTGGTCAAAACTCCATTGCTTTCGGTATCCTCAATAAAAAAAATCCGGACTCTCAAATCTTTGGACTTTCCAAATCCGGATCTGAAAAAAATCCCTGCTTGAATCACCACTAAGAACCCTTCCTTCTTTTTACCACGGATTTAGTGAAGTAATCGATTTTTACCGTAACACGCTGTAAAAGCCATAAATATAAAATTTCATTCTCCTACAGGATTTACAAGAAACTTTTGGACTGTGTGCAAAGCTCCATACCTAACCACAGGTCGAGAGAGAAAGAGAGAAAAAAAATCACATTACACGACTAACGAAGAATCCTTACTGGGGGGCTGCATTTCCTTATGACTACAAAGTTTCATTTTCAGGCGGCAGCATGTATAGGGAATATTTTTGTAACAGGTAAGCAGAACTAAAATAACTGACATATAACTTGAAATTTCAACAAATTTTATTTGGAGCGTATACAGGATCATATTTGCCTATTTAAAAATAATGATTTGTTATTTAAGCAATGGCGTGTGCGGGTAAACCCACTCCTTCGGTCATCATATTTGAATCCGAGAACAATGATATATGACCTGGTCAAACAGGTCCAACTGTCAGAAGAGAAAAGAAAAGAAGAGAAACGAAACATCGAGATGATTACAGTTACAGACCTGTTACTACCTAGTCTTGTCGTAACTACTGTTACAACGTATACAGGGAAATACTGAAATATGGTGAAAGATACTTCAATGTGCATTTAGTATGTTACAAGTACATGAACTAACTACATGTAGAACCAATCAAATTTCAAATTTACCGCCTTTTGCATGCACACAGACTCTGAGTCAGGTAGCGAAGTTGTCTCTTGCAGCACGCATTGTCGCCATAGGGAATCCGCCATTGCTGGCACTAAGAAACACCATAAACTGTTCAATGTGGGGGTGTCCGCGTTTGTAAGCAACACTCTCAGGCTCTGATTACTGTTTGTAGTCCAGGGGATTGAGGTCCGGCTTGGCAGACGGCCAATGAACAGTAGCGATTAAGTCAGTGTGCTTAAGTCACCTCTGCGCCCACTTAGCTTTGGCATCCAACACAATATTTTCATACTCTTCCATAATAATTTTCGCACTTCCCCCACAAAAATGAACATGTGTATACCCCTATAACTCATCCCTCACCAAACCACGACTGGGGAGTATGTTGGCCTTGCTGCATTTTGGAGCTTTCCCCCGTGCTTCCTGAGAGCTCTACGTAAATCTCATAGACTACTTTTTTCTTTCTCAGAATCTGTCCTTCCTATCAGTTTTACGTCTGAAACCTCTCGGCCTGAGCCAAAGCTGCTTAAAGGATAAAAAAAAGTCCGAAACCTCATGGGAAGTTGTTTATACGAGGTGTTGGCTGTAAAACTGATAAAAAAAAAAAACAACAGATCCTGCGAAAGAAAGATTAGTGATTGAGAGCCTCTGTTCAAATAAAACTATTTAAAAAAAAAATCCAAATAAAGTAGAAACTAGTTTTGTTTGTTAATGCCACGTTTAAAACGTTTATAGGAACATTATTCCTTTATTATTTACCTACAAATTGATATTTTATTGCATTGGATGTACACAGTATTGAGTTTTAGTTAGTTTGGATAATCTGGTTCCTTCTGCCACATTTTGGTAACACTATCTTTTACTTCTTTGACTGGTGCATGGAAGATGGCCACCACAATTCACCTTCCTCCGCAGTTTCGACATACTTTCCCCATCCTTTTTTTTTTTTTTTACAACGGGGGTTCTACTTCAACAATTTTTTTTATACCTATGTCTCCTTCGATGTTTTTACACACCTGAGGAAATTTTAGCTCGAAAATATTAGCTTTTCTTTTAAATGTTAAGTTTCGAAATTTATATAAACCAGGATGACCTTCCCTGTACAAGGTAAGTCAAATATGCGTTACTCTGTAATGTTTTACTTACGTTTTCCAATTTCTGTCACTTCAATGCAAAGTAAAAACAGCTACACAATACTGAACTAAGTACGTTTGAACTTCTTAGCTTTTTTAAAAAAATATAGAATGTAAAGAAGAAAGGATAGTGAGAAAAAAGGAAAATTATTTACACTATTGTAAAGTACAAAACATGCATCAATACATATATAATTGCGAGGTTGTATACTGAGATGGTTGTACGAAAAAAAGTTCGAAATAAGATTTCTAGACAAACCGTACATCAAACATAATTATTACTAGCGAAGAAAATTTATTGTTTACATTATAAATACAATTTATCACACTTTTCAAGAACAATTACCGAATGTAATTGCTGTCATTTATACTTGGTCAATTGAAATATATCACAATTTGCTAAAAAAAATTACTACGATTTAATGAAAGAGTAACGACATAGCGAAAGTAGCCAATGAACAATTGCTTTTGTACAGGTACAAAGAATACCAACCTCACTTGATTCTGAAGTTGCTGTATTGGCCTGCGTTGGTCCTCTACACTATGTAACTGAAGTTGAAATCTCATTCTTTGAAGGCGTTCATAAGCTTCCTTTCTACGCGGTTCAACATATAGTAATAGGTTGTTTACAATATCGAGTATCATTGCATACTGAAATGAAAATTTAAGAGAAAACAGTGATGTCTTGCAATAGATCCTTAAAGAAAGTAAAAGACAAAAATCGACGGTCAAAGTGGTCATAGTGACATAGGACAAGAATTAGCTCAGGAACAATTTGACAAAGAATAATTCATGACTCAAGATTCGCCACTCTAGACTATTTACCAAGATCAGACGCCGGAAAAATCAGTGACTTTTACTAGTTTTCTAAGCACTATCATCAGTCCAAATTTATGCATCTATGAATTAGCATTAACCAAAATTTACTGCTTTTATGTATAGGCAGTTATTATGAATTCATCTATAGATCAAGTAAGGATTTAATATCTGCATCTGGGTATTGTTATTCCTCTTATTCGTGACGATTCAATAGCTTTAAATACGGATTATTCTTAGTCAAGGTTTCATACTTTCACTAATGGATTGTTACAAGTCAGAATTTCATACTTTCTCCATAATTATCATTAGTCATAATACCTTCACCTATGATTATCATTAGTCATAATACCTTCACCTATGATTATCATTAGTCATAATACCTTCA